>CAUYRH010163670.1:0-34816 GCA_963574655.1 Perodicticus potto | reverse complement strand
TAGACAGAATATTGGGGAGAAATTTAACTTTCCAAATTATTCTATTGTATAGAACAATACTTTGCATGTCAATACTTTGCATGAAATATCTTATTTTATAACAGTGAAATTGCTTTCTCTTTCGTCTTGTGATTTTTTTTGGGGGGGGGAACAGAGCCTCAAGCTGTCACCCTGGATAGAGTGCTGTGGCATCACAGCTCACAGAAACCTCCAATTCCTGGGCTCAAGCGAGTCTCCTGCCTCCGCCTCCCAAGTAGCTAGGACTACAGGCACCCGCCACAACGCCTGGTCATTTTTTGGTTGCAGCTGTCATTGTTGTTTGGCGGGCCCAGGCTGGATTTGAACCCGCCAGCTCAGGTGAACGTGGCTGGCGCCTTAGCCTGTTAAGCCACAGGCGCCGAGCCGTCTTGTGATTTTTTTTGAGGTGAAACTTAAGTTTTTGTGTGAGTAGTACTATTATACTTATCTTGAGTGTCTTGCTTGTACTGTATCACATCATACCTTTGTTTAATTCTTAATAAACTGTTCACTTGTTTAAAAAAAAAGATGCAAAACTTAAAAACAAATATTGTATACATGATCTTTCAAATCTATGCATTTTATTTCATGTATGCAAAAAATAATTCTAATATACATACATAGAGAAAGTTTTCTAGATTCTTTCTACGTGGAAAACATTAAAAGATGGAGACAAGTAGACAAGAAAATGAAAAACAGCTAAAAAATTATCCTCACTTTACTGTGAAGCAGGATTAGAATCAATCTAAGTAGCAAAAATGAGACTCCACTACCAAAGAATCAATATTCTGTATAAATGGAAGCTGGGGCTCAAAATCCACCTGATGAATAATACCAGGATATTTCAATGTTTTTTACTCAGATGTTTAATTTCTAAGCTTTAAGAGTTAGTGACAAACCGAATGGTGAGTCTTTGGGTTTTCTCTTTCCAACCAGCGCCAAGTGATGGGCATGTCTGGGGACAACAGGCACAAGCGCTGCCAGACGGGGGGCAAGAGAAAGCCCAAGAAGCGCAGTATGAGTCAGGACGCCCTGCAGCTAACACTAAAACTGGCCCCCACCGAATACACACTTTCTGGGGAGGTAACAAGAAATACTGTGCCCTGAGGCTGGACGTGGGGAACTTCTCTTGGGGCTCAGAGTGTTGTACTAGGGAAACAAGGATCATTGATGTTGTCTAGAATGCATCCAATAATGAGCTGGTTCGTACCAAGACCTTGGTGAAGAACTGCATTGTGCTTACTGACAGCACACCATACCGACAGTGGTATGAGCCCCACCATGCACTGCCCCTGGGCCGCAAGAAAGGAGCCAAGCTGACTCCAGAAGAAGAAGACATTTTAAACAAAAAACGTTCAAAAAAATTCAGAAGAAATATGATGAAAGGAAAAAGAACGCCAAAATAAGCAGTCTTCTGGAGGAGCAGTTCCAGCAGGGCAAGCTTCTTGCATGCATTGCATCAAGACCAGGCCAGTGTGGCTGAGCAGATGGCCATGTGCTAGAAGGCAAAGAGCTAGAGTTCTGAAATTCAAGGACCAGAAAGGCAAATAATTCTTCCTCTCTCCTACCTTTTTTTTTTTGGTGGCAGTTGTCATTATTTAGCTGGCCCTGGGTTTGAACCCTCCAGCCTTCGTGGCTGGCTCCATAACCACTGTGCTACAGGCAAGAAGCCTTCCTCTCTCCTGTCTTAGTTCACATAATAAACATTCATTATTAAAAAAAAAAAAAAAAAAAGAGTTAGCCTGAGGTTTCTAAAGAGACATTTTTGCTGTTATTATAAACAAACCAATTTACCCAAGAGAATTGTCAGGTAAGAAAATATCCCTGAAAAGTTACTTACTGCAAGTTTTCATCCACTGAACCCTCAGCTTTATCAAGTGTCATTGCAAAAGATAAGGAAGACTTCAAATAACCCTCTGATTAAGTAGCAAGCACAAATAATCTTTTACATTTATATGGCTTGTCACAGTTTCAAAGTGCTTCATATTCATCTTTAGGATAATGAAAACAAACAATCCTATAAGACAACAACAACATCCAAAAACTCAGGAAGGCTGCATCACAATAAAAACATGTGGCTTTGGGCCCTGAGAATTCTTACAGTGAATAAAACTTAACACTGAGGCAAGAGAAAGCAGTTACACCTGGTATATTAGAGTCCTAAAGAAATTTTGGGAAGTGTTAAAAAGACTGAGATTTAGGAAAAAGAAATTACTTATGAAAGAGGCCTGGAGTGTACAGATCAGGGTTGAATCAGCATATGCTTTATGCAGCAATTAGAACAAATGCTTGGATTTATTGTTTCTCTTCTAAGAATTACCACAGAGCTGTTTAATTTTATCATCTCATTAATTCTCACTGTATTCATGGCACAGTATTCTTAAGGGAGTACTCCTCTAATTTTATATATGGATGAGAAATTTTGAAAAATTGAAACAAAACCTCAAGGTCTGTAAAAAGGTGTCCCAGTCCACTTTAAGGAAGATACACTTCCCCCAAATAGATCTGATACCCAGAAAAATCATCATTTTCTTAGAATGAGTAAGGTATATGACACTACAGAATAAATTTATGCAGCATAGAAAAGTCAGCTCATAAAACCAGGCAGTGCGGCAAGCAGTTGGCCCTTAAAAAGCAAAACAAGCAAGTATAAACCCATCTCTCTGTGGTTTATTTGCTATAATTTTAGGAGGATGACTAGCTCTTTTTAAAAAAAAATCATCTTTGTCTTCTGTGTCCTCTGTTTAATATTTCTAGCAAGATGTGAGGAATTAGTCATCATGTTTGAAAAGAGTCCAGTAAACCGTAAATAAAATAAAACCTATTTTGATCAGACAAATGTACAAAAATTGCAACTCAGAGTGGAATGGCAGCCTTCCTATCTCAGGTCCAAGGTCATGCACTTGATAGTTTCACTTCAGCAGGGATATCTTCAAGGGTTGACAAAAGACCTGGGCTTTCTGGAACCACTCAGGTTTTTACATTGTTGCATTATTCAGTGAAGTAGTTCATTGTCCATTTTAGCAGCCCTGGCTACCATCTGTAACCTAGGCAGGGCTCCAGTCTCGTAGACAAAGTGATTAAAGTTACAGAAATTCTAAAAATCACCATTACTCTGTGTAAAGCTGAAAGCCAGAGGCAACTTTGAGAATAAAGAGTAACCTGACACACGGACTGAATTCCCAACGCTGACATCTAATAATAGATGCCAATAAATGTTCACTGATGAACGTTGCAGTTCCATCCCCATCGTCATCATTGTCATCATTATTATGACTTAATCCCATATCTTTAAATGCATGAACATGAAACCAGGGAACCAGATTTCAGAGAAGAGGGCTAATTTACAATCTCACAAGACACTCAAAAAGAACTTCATGCTACATTTTACTCACACCTCGTTCATTGACAGTTACTCAACTATCATAGTGAAGTAATGCACTGGGCCTTTCGAGAATGTGAGAGTCAAAACACGTCCTTGTAATATCTGTTCACTTAATCTTTCCCCAGTTAATTGCTTGTCCAAATTTCTTATGTCCCTCATGTCTTGCTCAAATCTCAGTGAGGTTACCCGGTCCTCTCGGAAAAATAGCAAACCCCCTCCCCTGTTCAATTCCCTTTAGTCTTTTATTACACTTCTTTTTATTTATGTATAAGAGATATCAAATCTAATATACTATAGCAAATAATTCACTTGTAGTGTCTATTTCTCATCTACTTCTGGTAAAACATGAGCTCCATGGTAACAGGGAACTTTGTTCTGTTCACCTTTACATCCCAAGTACCTAGAGTAGGGTCTGACATTCGCAAAAATCTAAGTTAAATGAAGGGCCTGTTCTTTCTGTGTGTTTTGTCCTATCCCTGTCACAAACCAAGTGAACGCACTTGCTACTGGGCTTTATTGTGGCATCGTTCATGGCCAATAAATAGCAAAAATACTGGTAACAAAGGATTAAAGTTACAACTAACCATCTATGTATAATTTGGTTTGCTCAAAAGGCATTATATTTTTAGATTTGATACATCCCAAAGCCTTGTAAGTTACCACTCCAACTTTTGTTTCTGAAAATCTTGTGGAAATTTTCTAATTTTTGTTGGTAGAATTAAATTGACCTTTGGTTCAGGAAAATATACAAAATACAAGCAGGAAAAAAAAAAGAGAGAGGGAGAAGAAGATAGGCTTTCTATGATAATGGGCCCTACATAAACAATAACTAATATTAAAATAATGACAGCTAACATGTATTAGCACCAGTTAAAAGGTTTAATGAATCAGCTCAATAAATCCTCAAGACAGAGCAAATACTATTTTTTCTCCCATTATAAGGGAGGCAACTGAAGAACAAAGACCAGATTTCAGGCAACAATGACAAAGCCAAGATTGAAACCCATGTCTGCCCACAGACCCCTGGTGTCAATCACAGTATTATAATCCCTTTCTGCTCAGCAGTTAATGATGGGTTACACCAAATTATACCATACAGGTAAAGCATCACACACTCACATATCCCCTCTCTCTCAAATATGATCCAAGGTAAATAATGACAGCTGCCATTTCCAAAGTTTCAGGGCACCAGTCAAAATGCTTTTAGTCTTAAAAAATTTGGCACAGGGTCTGATATGGGCAATTCCATTGAGCCATTCATAATCTTCGTAAAATCCTACGTTTTACATCTAGAAATATAAGGGTCTGGGGCAAAGATAAAATTGGGAGAAACGATTTTTATCCCAAAGATGTTTCCATTTGTTAAAGTCTTCAATAACACAGTTCTTGAGGGAGTATTTTTCGTCACTCCTCCCTCTCCACACTTCCTTGGTTTTCTATCTCTCCTTACATCCAGATATCTCAGCCCATTGTAAAGGTCTTTTAAATCGGACTTCTTTTCTCAGCTCTTCTCAAGAAAATATACTTTCCTGCAGTTCACAGATCTCCATGGCTGGTAAACACCATAACCAGTGCTCTGAGTCTCTGTTCACGCTTCCTCTCTCTCCTGTGCTCCTGTCCCATCTCCATGGCTGGTAAACACCATAACCAGTGCTCTGAGTCTCTATTCACGCTTCCTCTGTCTCCTGTGCTCCTGTCCAATCTCGATGGCTGGTAAACACCATAACCAGTGTTCTGAGTCTCTCTTCACACTTCTTCTGTCTCCTGTGCTCCTGTCCGATCTCCATGGCTGGTAAACACCATAACCAGTGCTCTGAGTCTCTGTTCATGATCCTCTGTCTCCTGTGCTCCTGTCCCATCTCCATGGCTGGTAAACACCATAACCAGTGCTCTGAGTCTCTGTTCATGCTTCCTATGTCTCCTGTCCGATCTCCATGGCTGGTAAACACCATAACCAGTGCTCTGAGTCTCTGTTCACACTTCCTCTGTCTCCTGTGCTCCTGTCCCATCTCAATGGCTGGTGAGCACCATAACCAGTGCTCTGAGTCTCTGTTCATGCTCCTCTGTCTCCTGTGCTCCTGTCCTTCTCCACTCACCCCCCTGCCCTCCCGATAGACCTCACTGAACTTATGTCTCATGTGTTAGACATTTTCATACTGAGGGTGACCAGCCAGCCTGAGAATTTGGCACTCACTGTCCTGTGCCCCAAAACGTGGGACAGATGGTCACCCTACACTTTCCCCCTCAGTAATGCCCCGTCCTTCACCTGCTCCATAGCTCCACACTCTCCACAGAACTTACGCCTCTCTCAGACGGCCTTTCCTCACAACTGTCGGTCAAGACTCCATAAAACCCCTGATGGCAAGGACACCTCTAGATTCATTTTCATCATCTCCATTTCATCATCCCTCATTTTTTTTCATTATAAATTGTGTTACTCTCCATATTACTGCGGCTGATTTTTTTTGTTTTGAGTTTCACTTTGTTGTCCTTGGTAGAGTGCTGTGGCAGCATAACTCACAGCAACCTCAAACTCTTGGACTCAATCAATTCTCTTGCGTCACCCTCCTGAGTAGCTGGGACTACAGGTGCCCCCCATAACCCATGGCTATTTTTAGAGACGAGATCTTGCTCTGGCTTAGGCTGCTCTTGAACTTGTGATCTCAGGCAATCCACCCACCTCGGCCTCCCAGAGTGCTAAGGTTATAGGAATAAGCCACCATGGCCGGCCCATGAAGCTGAATTTTTAAATGCCAGAGGCCAGGGTCTTCTCTTTGCCAATAAGCAGCTAGTTTAGTGACAATGTTTTCCTCCTTTATTTTCCTGTTGTTTTTTTGTTTTTTTTTTTTTTTGAGGTAGGGTCTCTGTCATCCAGGTCAGAGTGCAGTGACATCATCATAACACAGTTCAACCTCAGACTCCTGGGTTCAAGGGATCCTCCTGCCTCTGGAGTAACTGGGACTATAAGTGTGCCCCACTTCACCCATCTAAGTTTTCTTTTTTTGTTGTTGTAGCGTCAGAGTCTTGAACTTTTGGCCTCAAGGGGTCCTCCTATCGCGATCTCCCAAAGTACTGGGATCACAGGTCTGAGCCACCTCACCCAGCCAGCTTTTTCCTATTTTTTCCCACTAGGGTTATCGCTGCCACTGTGGGTACATTAGACTTTCCATGAAAGGGATGATTTTTTTTCTATTGGCTCCTGAGGGTCCTTTCTGACAGGAAATCAAAGTACGACAGTAGGATGGGAAAAGAGTAATCACTCTCTCAGCTTCTGTCCTCAGGTCTAAGTGGGAGTCCATAGAGAAAGTCAGGTGCTCTGCTATTAATGCAAAGCTTTCATTCCATTTTGTAGACTCAGTTGCTTTCAGTAATATCTTTGCTTAAAGGTCTGAACTGGCCAGTAGTCTCACAAGGCATTAAGCAAAAGCTCTTATGCCTCCTGATTTAAATAAGTAGTTTACCAGGAGAGTTGACTGTTCTTCCTAGGACAACTTTTTGATCTCAAGACCCCCGTGGGTGAAAAACTCAAAGCATTTTTGTGTATGTGCTTTATAACTATTGACCATTTCTGTGTTGGAAATTAAAGTGGAGAAATACATGAAATATTTATTTGTAACTTTTTAAAAAACATTTAATACATTTTTATGAGAAATAATTAATTTTTCCAAAAGTAAAACATATAAGTAAGTTGACTGGCATCGTTTAATATTTTTGAAAATCTTTTGCGTCTGGCTTAGTAGAAGATAGCCACATTCTCTCATATGCTTCTGCATTCAACTTGTTGCGATATGTTGTCCTGAATGAAACATATGGAGTATTTTGGCCTCACACAGATGTGTATTTGAAAAAGGCAGATTTTTTTTTAACATTTTTATTTTGCAGATAATTGTCTATTTAAATGTCATCGTAAGAAATAACAGACAATCTGTAAGCCCTTCATCCAATTTTCCCTAATAATAATAGTTTGTGTTTTTATAGTACGATATTACAACCAGGAAATCAACACTGAGATAATACAGTAGCCTTCTTCAGATCTCACGAGTTCTATATGCATTCATTTGTATGTGTGTGTGTGTTTCTTTACTTCTGTGTGACTTTGTGACTTTTTTTTCTTTTTTTCTTTTTGGTAGAGACAGAGTCTCACTTTATCGCCCTTGGTAGAGTGCCGTGGCGTCACAGCTCACAGCAACCTCCAACTCCTGGGCTCAGGCGATTCTCTTGCCTCAGCCTCCCGAGTAGCTGGGACTACAGGCACCCGCCACAACGCCTGGCTATTTTTCTGTTTTGCAGTTCAGTTGAGGCCCGATTTGAACCCACCACCTTTGGTATATGGGGCCGGTGCCCTACTCGATGAGCCACAGGTGCCACCCTTCTGTGTGACTTTTATCACATGTGCAGATTCATGTAACCACCGTCACAGGGACAACACAGTTCCAGTTCCATCACACAGAGCTCTCAAGCTGCCCTTTTATACCTGTAGCTCTTCTCTCCCTTTCTCCCTCTCTACCTCCCTAACTCATGGCAACCACTAATCTTTCTAAGGCTGAAGTATCTTTAATGGCCTTTTCAGGTAACTGTAGATATTTTTTGATATCATAAAGCTGAAAAACTGGTACTCTCTGAAAGATTAATTGCCATATGGAATCTGAAGCCATTGACAGTGAACCCACTTTGAATGGATCTTTTACTCAGGCATGATTTTGGCGTATCAAAATGACATTGGTCTTCTGGAAAATATTAGTTCCCTGAGCTATTTACATTTTCCAAATGTTGCCACAATTTATTACCTGATATCAAAAAAGCACAATTATTAATATCACTACCAATCCTATCAGAAAAGTCAAGTATTTAGAAAGTTCTTTAGGTCATGATAGTAGCTACAAGTTTTCCAAAATCCCAATCGTTGCTTAGAAGCTGAAATTTTAATATTGGAATAATATTAAAAATACTGACAGTGGTTTTCCATGGACTAACAGGCTCAACTTTGTTCATTTTTAAGAAAAATGTCTCCTTAATTTCCCAGTCTGCATAACTACAATTTGTCCTTCTTTCTTTAAAGTAAAAATAGTGAAGAACAGCTCAAAGAATTACCCAAGTGCTTTTTTCCTTTAAAAAGTTGTCATCGGGCGGCACCTGTGGCTCAGTGAGTAGGGTTCCAGCTCCATATGCCAAGGGTGGCGGGTTCAAAACCGGCCCTGGCCGAACTGCAACAAAAAAATAGCCAGGTGTTGTGGCAGGCACCTGTAGTCCCAGTTACTCAGGAGGCTGAGAGAAGAGAATCATCTAAGCCCAGGAGTTGGAGGTAGCTGTGAGCTGTGACACCACAGCACTCTATAGAGGGCAACACAGTAAGACTGTGTCTCTGGGAAAAAAAAAAACAAAACAAAAAAACATAAAAAGTCATCATGCTTAGGTATGCAGTAGAATTGCTTTAAATGCATTTCTCATTTTCTCATATAGAACATTAAAGAAGTGTTCTCAGGAGTTGAGAGTTAATAAAATTGATTTTTTTTTAATTTTTTGCTGCTTTGTCAAGGATTTTTTTTTTTAAACAGAGTCTTATTCTATTCCCCCAGGCTTAAGTGCCATGGCGTCAGCCTAGCTCACTGCAACCTCAAACTGCTGGGCTCAAGACATCCTCCGGTCTCAACCCCACTAATAGCTGGAACTACAGGTGCCTGCCATGACCCGGCTAATGCTTCTACTTTTAGTAGAGATGGGGTCTTGCTCTTGCTCAGGCTGGTCTGGAGCTCCTAACCTCAGTGATCCTCCTGCCTCTGTCTCCCAAGTGCTAGGATTACAGGAGTGAGCCACCACACCAGGCCTGTCAAGGATATTTTAAAGTGAACATGGCATTTTTTTTTCTTTTACGACAAGTGTGTGACATTAATGAATAGTACATTTAAAACCACTGCCTTGGTTTCTGCCATGCGACCTTGCTTTTTGCACCATCTGTGTCAACATAGTTAAAAAAGTGAATAATATTTTAGTATAATTGTGAAAATGGTTTTGACCTTGTAGACCCCCTGAAAGGGTCTCAGAGATCTTTGGGGCTGAGGACACACTTTGAGAACTGCTCAGCTAAAATAATAGATACAGTGGCAATTAACTAGAGGGAGACTCCCCCAAAGAAGGTAATTCTTAAGGGTTAGTTCTCCTTTCAAGACCAACATTGAACAATTCAGCTATGTGTGTATATGTATATACATACATATATATATATATATATATATACATATATATATATATCTTTTCTTTCTTTCTTTCTTTTTTTTTTTTGGTTCATCCTCTCGAGGTTCTGGAATATATTTTTTCTTTTTAAGAAGGCAGTCCCATATAGCTAGTCCTTCCTTTCCTGAAAACTACCCTGTTGTGTTCTGTGTTTTATTCTTTTTATTTTTTTCCCTTGCTTCTCATTTTTGCCATCTTGTACTTAAACACATTCGTCACGCATGTTCTGTCCCAGCACTCTGTTCTTGGGTCATTATCTGCCTGGGGGACTGTGCTGGGCTCGACATAGAGGATGTAGTGACAGCACATACCTCTGAGTAGTGTCTGACACCAATCCTACATCCCCAACTGTAAAATTGGGGGAAGGGGTGTTAAAAATGCAAAAAATGATGAATTTTAGGATAATCAAGCTCAGAAAGACTTCTGACCAGGACAGTTTCTTGCTCAGAAGTGCCAAATGGGGAACAGGACCCAGAGAATGACACTGCTGCAAGTTCAAGGAAGGTGATTCTCCGAATCATGCTGCGTAGAGTTACGGACACTTGGTACTCCATGTAGTACCAGATGTGTGTGACTCAAGGGACGGCTGAAGTGCACCTAAACCGAAAGATTGCTTTGGGACTTGAGAGGCTGTGTTTTGCAGGCAGCAGAGGGCGGGGCATTAGGAGTCTGCCAGGGTGAATGGGACTATGACACACCTTTAGAGTGGTCCTCTATGTCAAAGGCACTCCCTCTGGCCCCCCACCCCAACAACCCCACCCCTGACATGGCCCAGGAGTGGCAACGTGCTTCAGCGCCTGACATCCTGCTTGGGGAATTACTTCCAAGACGTGATTTCTTTCACCCCTGCTCACCTTTCTGAGTTCCTGCTTCTCTCATCTTCCTCCTATAAAACTAGTTGCCTCCAAAGTAACATGCTAATAAATTTCCTTCTCCCTAAAATGATTTCCTAGGCCATATCATACCATAACTATCCACCTAGTTGCTTAAGCTAAAAACCTAGGAGGAGTTATCTCAAACACTTCCTTCAATTCTAAAATCAAAACTTAATTTTTGTAAGGTGACATGAAATGACATGAGGCTGTTTGTGGTATTTATTTACCCCACTTGGTAAGAATATTCTTATATTTGGGGGGTAGAAATATTTTATTTCTTGATAGAGTGCTAAGCTATATCCCACTAGGGGTGTGTTAATATTCATATATGCACTATATTCTCTAAATTTTAAAATCTTCTGATGTTTGAACCTCACATAAAATGGCAATTATTTGCATATAACCTGCACATATCCTCTGAATATCCAGGCATGCCTCTGTTACTGCACTTTGCAGATACTATATTTTTTTAGAAATTGAAAGTATGTGATAACCCTGCATTGAGCAAGTTTATTGGTGCCATTATTCCAATGCAGGTGCTCACTTCCTGTCCGTGTGTCACATTTTGTTCATTCTTGCCATATTTCAACATTTTCCTTGTTACTATCTCTGTTGTGATGATCTATGATCAATGATTTTTTTAAATTAAATGGTATACTAGAAGATTTATTAACACAAAAGAATGAAGTAAAGAAAGAAGAGAAGAAAAAATGATGGAAGACATAGAAAACAAGTAGCAAAATGGCAAATGTAACTTCAACCCTATCAATAACTGTTCTAAATGTAAACGGTCCAAATACACCAAATAAAAGGCAGAGATTGTCAGAATGGACAATAAACTAAGATCCAACTACAGATGCTCCTCAGTGTATAACAAGGTTATGTCCTGATAAATCTAGTGTAAGTTGAAAATACACTTAACCTATCAACCTATCAAACATCAGAGCTTAGCCTAGCCTATCTTTTTTTTTAACAAGTGAACAGTTTATTAAGAATTAAACAAAGGTATAATGTGATACAGTACAAGCAAGACACTCAAGATAGGTATAATAGTACTACTCACACAAAAACTTAAACTTCACCTCAGAAAAAATCACAAAACAAAAGAGAAAGCAATTTCACTGTTATAAAATAAGAGTTAATACTTTGATCAATGATCTTTGATGTTACTATTGTAACTGTTTCAGCATGACACAAACCGCACCTATCTAAGGCGGCCAGTCCAATGAAGGTACTGTGCTCTAATTGCTCCACCAACCAGCTTTTCCTTTTCCCTTAATCCTTCTGATTCCCTGAGACACAACAATATTGAAAATAGACCAATTAATAACTCTACAAAGGCTTCTGAGTGTCCAAGTGAAAGGAAGAATCATGTGTCTCTCACTTGAAATGAAAAGCTAGAAATGGTTAAACTTAGCAAGGAAGAGGAAGACATGGCAAAAGCTGAGACAGGCTGAAAGCTCGGGGCTCCTGTGACCAACAGTTAAGCTGTGAAAGCAAAGGAAAAGTTCTTGAAGGAAATGCAAAGTGCTACTCTAATGAACATGCAACACACACAGCTGACAAAGAAGCAACAGCTTTGTTGCTGAGATGCAGGGAATTTTAGTGGTCTGGATGGAAAACCAAGTCGACCACTTCCCTTAAGCCAGTGGTTCTCAACCTTCCTAATGCCGTGGCCCTTTAATACAGGTTACGACCCACAGGTTGAGAATCACTGCCGTAAGCCAAAGCCTAGTCCAGAACAAGGCCCTAAATCTCTTCAATTCTGTGACACTTGGGAGAGGTGAGGAAGCTGCAGAAGAAAATTTTGAAATTAGCAGAGGTTGGTTCATGATCTTTAAGGAAAGAAGCCATCTCCATAATATAAAAGTTCAAGGTAAAGTGGCAAATGCTAATGTAGAAACAGAATAGATAAAAGTGGCTACACTAAACAGCAGATTTTCAATGTAGACAAAACAGCCTTCTGTTGGAAGAAGATGCCATCCAGGACTTTGATAGTGAGAGAGAAGTCACGGCCTGACTTCAAAGCTTCAAAGGACAGGCTGACTCCCCTGTTAAGGGCTAATGCCACTGGTAGCTTTAAGTGGAAGCTAATGCTCATTTAGCCTTAAGAACTGTGCTAAATCTGCTCTGCTTTTGCTCTATAAAAGGAGCAATAAAGTCTAGATGACAGCATATCTTTTTACAGCATGGTTTACTAAATATTGTGAGCCCACAGTTAAGATCTACTGGTTGGGGGGAAAATATTCTTTTAAGATGTTTACTACTCATTGACAATGGACCTGGTTACCCAAGAGCTCTGATGGAGAGGTAAAGAGATGAATGTTGTTTTCATGACTACTAACATAAGGATCTATTCTGCGGCCCATAGATCCTGGAATGATTTCAACTCTCAAGTCTTATTATTATATTTAAGAAATACATTTTGTAAGGATATAGAAGCCATAAATAATGATTCAGCTGATGGATCCAGGCAAAGTAAATTGAAAACTTTGGGAAGTATTCACCATTCTAGATGCCATTAAGAATACCTGTGATTCATAGATGGAGGTCAAACTATCAACATTAACAGAAATTTGGAAAAAGTTGACTCTAACCCTCACGGATGACTTTGAGGAATTCAAGACTACAGTGGAGGAAGGCACTGCAGACATGCTAGAAAGTGAGAGAAATAGATTTAGAAGTAGAGCCCAAGATGTGAATGACTTGCTGCAATCTCATGGTCAAACTGGAACGGATGAGGAATTAAGCGGTTTCTTGAGAGAGAATCTACTCCTGACAAAGATGCTGTGAGCACGGCAAGAATTCAGAATACGACATTATGTTGAAAAAACAGCCACAGGGGTTGGGAGAGTTGACTTCAATTTTGAAGGAATTTTGATGGGTAAATGCTATCAATCAGCACTGCATACTACGTTCCATTTGTGAATGGAAGAGTCAATTGATGTAACAAATTTCATTGCTGTCTTATTTTGAGAAATTGCCATACCCACTGCAACTGCCAGCAACTGCCACTTTGATCAGACAGCACCATCAACATCCAGGCAGGACCCTCCACCTGCCACTCTGATCAGACAGCACCTTCAACGTCCAGGCAGGACCCTCCTCCAGCAAACACATTATGACTTGCTGAAGGCTCAGATGATCATTAACATTTTTTAGCAATAAAGCATTTTTAATTGAAGCATGTGCATATTTTTAGACATAATGCTATTGCACACTTAACAGAGTATGACATAGTATAAATACAACTTTTATTTGTACTGGAAAAACAAAATTCCTGTGACTGATTTTATTAGTAGTCTGAAACGAAATCCAGTTATCTCCAAGGTATGACTGTACTTTAAACCTCTAGATTACTTATAATATCTAATATAATGTAAATGCTGTGCAAATAGTTGTTATATTATTAAAATATTTGTATTTGTATTATTTTTGTTGTGTATTATTATTTTTAGTATTTTAAAAAATATTTTTGGCTTGGTGCCTGTGGCTCAGGCAACTAAGGAGCCAGCCACATACACTTGAGCTGGTGGGCTTGAATCCAGCCTGGCCACCAAACAACAATGTCGGCTGCAACCAAAAAATAGCCGGGCGTTGTGGCTGGCACCTATAGTCCCAGCTACTTGGAAGGGGGAGGCAGAAGAATTGCTTGAGCCCAGGAGTTGGAGGTTGCTGTGAGCTGTGATGTCATGGAACTCTACCCAGGGCGACAGCTTGAGGCTCTGTCTCCAAAAAAAAAACAACAATTTTTCAATAGGCTGGGCGCAGTGGCTCATGCCTATAATCCTAGCACTCTGGGAGACCGAGGCAGGTGAATATCTTGAGCTCACGAGTTCGAGACCAGCCTGAGCAAAAGCAATATTCCATCTCTACTAAAACTAGAAAAACTGAGGCAAGAGGATCGCTTGATCCCAACAGTTAGAGGTTGCTGTGAGCTTATGATGCCACAGCACTCTACCCAGGGCAACAGCTTGAGACTCTGTCTCAAAAAAAAAAAAAGTGTATGTATGTATATATATATACATATATATGTGTGTGTGTGTGTGTGTGTGTGTGTGTGTGTGTGTATACATATATATCCACGGTTGGTTGAATCTGTGGATGTGGGATGTGGAGGGCCCATTGTATATCTATTAACTCATTAATAGGTACTATTTTTACTTTCCCATTTTATAGATGAAGAAACTGAGTCACAGAGAAAGTAATTTCCCAAGGTCACACAGCCATTAAACGGTTAAAGCTAAGAGACTGAAATAAATCTGAAAAGGCAATGAATTTCTCAGTGCGTGATTCATTGTTACTATATGTCCTATTCTCATAACATCCAAATAGTTCCCATCTGCCCCACCCCCTTCACTGGTAGAACAGGACTCTCATATCATGAAATTCAGGCCTACTCTAGGATAATCTAATTTTTTACAATTTTTATGTAAAAAAAATTATTTTATCCTTTTAGCCTCTTTTCTACCATAGTAACATATCAACTTCCTGCAGCTAGTTTTGGCAATGCCTCCTAAACCCTAACCTATGGGCCACAAGGAGACAGGGTCTTTTCCTATTTGGGAGGTAGTTTAGGCAAACACAGACAGACAGTCATGAAGCCCCATGTTCTGGACTGGACTGACTCTGCTCTCTCTGCGCCGTGATCCGTAACCGGGTCAGTTTCGATATGCAGGTAGGTCAGGTGCATCCAGCTTAGCGCCGTGGTGCACGTACTGGCCCAGGTCTGGTACAGCGCTCCGATTTGTCCTGCGTCGTGTTCTGAATGCCCTGTCACTGTCCCAAAGCTCCAACACACACTCTGCTATCACACACTAAAGAACCAGACGCTTCCGCCGCCTTTGAGAGTGGAGTCCACTCCCTCAACCTTAGCCGCGTCTACTTTTAAACTTTGCGGAAAATTTACAGCGGGCATCGGCTGGCTCCGCCTCCCGAGCCACGTGGCCACTGGGCATCTGCGGCTGGACTTTGGGCCGGCTCCAGGGAGCGTGGTGGACCCCAAGAGGGAGCGGTCAGGGGCGGTCCCGGCCTGCCCCAAGGTGGCGAGGCGGGCCCAGACAGCGGGAGCAGCAGAGGGGGCGGGGCGGGCCTGGGAAGGTGGACTGGACCTGGAGAGGCCTGGGCGTTTGGGGGAAGGGTGGAGATGGCCCAGGAGGATGGGTCTAGCAGCGGGTCTAGGAGGGCGGAACGAACCTGGAGAGGGTGAGGCGACTCGGTGCATTTAAGGTAAGGTCGGGACCGGGCTGGGGGCGGGGCCTGTGGGGTTTTAGGCTCAGGAGGCGGGGCCAGCCAGGAGGGGTGGGGCGGGCGAGGCTCGGGGGCGTGCCCAGGGGGCGGATGGAGGCGGGGCGGCCCCGGCGGGGTTTGGAGGAGGGCGGGGCGGGCCGAGGCCGGGGTTAGGCGAGCGCGCGGCGGGCGGGCCGCAGGCCGGGTGCGCCGCCATGGGGGGACATCTCCCGCGGCTGCCGAGCAGGCCCGGGGGCGGAGGCCGGGCCTTGCGGGAGTGAGTCTCCGAGCAGCGCCGCGTCGGACCCCGATCCCTCCCGCCCGCTTTCCGTGGGCGCAGACCGCCCCGCTGCCGGACGATGCGCGCCCCCGGCCGCCCCGGAGGCTGAGCCCCGGCTCCGCGCCCTCCCTCGCCCTCACTGCCGCCCCGATGGCTTTGCCCGGGGGGGCCGAGGGCCTGGCCGCCGCGCCGGTGTCGCCGGCCCGGGCCGCCCCCGCGGGCTCCGCGTCCTGGTCGTCCGCCTCCTCGGGCGGCTCGGCCTCGCCGGGCGCGGGGCTGTGGGCCGCGCTCTACGACTACGACGCGCGCGGCGAGGACGAGCTGAGCCTGCGGCGCGGCCAGCTGGTGGAGGTGCTGTCGCAGGACGCCGCGGTGTCGGGCGACGAGGGCTGGTGGGCCGGCCAGGTGCAGCGGCGCCTCGGCATCTTCCCCGCCAACTACGTGGCCCCCTGCCCCGCGCCGCCGCCCGCGCCCGCGCCCCCGCGGCCCGGCTCGCCGGTGCACGTCGACTTCGAGCTTCTGGAGCTGAAGGAGCTCATCGGAGCCGGCGGCTTCGGGCAGGTGTACCGCGCCACCTGGCAGGGCCAGGAGGTGGCGGTGAAGGCGGCGCGCCGGGGCCCGGAGCAGGACGCGGCGGCGGCGGCCGAGAGCGTGCGGCGGGAGGCGCGGCTCTTCGCCATGCTGCGGCACCCCAACATTATCGAGCTGCGCGGCGTGTGCCTGCGACAGCCGCACCTCTGCCTGGTGCTGGAGTTCGCCCGCGGCGGAGCGCTCAACCGCGCGCTGGCCGCGGCCAGTGCTGCCCCCGACCCCCGCGGGCCCGGCCCGCGCCGCGCGCGCCGCATCCCCCCGCACGTGCTGGTCAACTGGGCCGTGCAGATCGCGCGGGGCATGCTCTATCTGCACGAGGAGGCCTTCGTGCCCATCCTGCACCGGGACCTCAAGTCCAGCAACAGTAAGTGGGGGTTGCGGTGGGGAGGCAGGCCACCTCGGTGCCAGCCCGGGAGGCGGCCGCGGGGTGTAGAATTGGTGGGAAGCGGCAGGGTCAGCCTTAGGGCACCGGCAGCACCTCCCAGCGGTGCAGCAAGTACTTAGTTAAATGCTTTGGGGCAGGTGACAGTCTTCTCTTGACTTGTTACCTTTGGGTTTTTTTTTTTTTTTTTAAAAAACGCAGATAGACCAAACTGACCTATAGATTATACATTTGTAAAATATCTGGATCTGCTGGAAACTCCCGGAGGCGGTTTATTTGGGTAGGACTTTACAAACTGAGACCTTCTGTAGATGAAGAGGAACTCGTGGAGGTCCTGGCAAAGTGGGCTTCATCACACTCCCCGAATGCACTCGGGAACTTCAGCTTTGTAACTGCTGTGCGTCCGCTATAAATATGACTTCGTTTACTTTTCCAAAATCATTCGGCTGTCACTGTACACGAAATAGGATTTTATTATTGGTTTAATGACTACTTTTGTCCAGACAAAAAGCACCAGTTAGCTCTGTTATGTGCTTTGGGGTTAAGAACAAGTGGGTTATCCTTGCACCTGTACGTGAAATCCTGAAGACCTGGCCAATGTCATTTACTTTGTTTATACATCAGGGAGGATTTACCAGATGTCAATAAATGACCCACATACAAGTCTTATTGAATTTCACTGTATAAAACAGCTAGTAGAATTGCTGTATGAAGTTCGTTCTTTTATATTGAAGTTCCCTTCATATTCTTAGAATGAGATGAAATTCCGTGAAAGATTAAAGGATGCAGCCACAGCTGGCTTTGGCCTACCTCAGCTGGATGTCTCTCAACCTTGTAAAACCTGCTAGGACAGGAGCTAACTCAAATGGAAACATTGTCCTTTTGCAAAGGTAGAAAGAAGAGTGACATGAAGACATGATGTATTTGTTGTATGTTTTTGTAGTCTTTTTTTCCTATTCGAAAATCCTTGGGTGCTGAAATTTACTTGAAAATGACTAATGCAGCCCTTTAATTGTGGGAATTTTACATAATTGGAGTGTTGTAGCTATGCATAAGCATTGGATACTTTTAGGTTTTATTTTGTGACCCTATACCTTCACCCCCCAGGCCTCTCATAATTTAAATTGCAACTGCTTAAATGACTGGGGTAAAGGTAGTGCTGGTCTGTTCTCAGTACTCAGCCACAGGAAAGATGCTAGGTTGCTGGTTTGGGACTGTGCTATTGTAAAGACAGTGCAATTTTCTTTCTTTCTTTCTTTCTTTCTTTCTTTCTTTCTTTCTTTCTTTCTTTCTTTCTTTCTTTTCTTTTCTTTTCTTTTCTTTTCTTTTCTTTTTTTTTTTTTTTGCATCATAACAATTGCCTTTTATTGTTGGGGATTCATTGAAGGTACAAGAAACCAGGTTACACTGATTGCATTTGTTAGGTAAAATCCCTCCTACAAACGTGTTTTGCCCCCAAAAGGTGTGGCACACACCAAGACCCCACCCCCCTCGCTCCTTCCCTCTCTCAAGACAGTGCAGTTTTCAATGTCATTATATTTGTAAATGCTTCAGACCTGATAGTTTTCCCTGCCAGTTTGTGCATGTTTCCTACAAGATACTTAAATTTTTTTCTCCAGGCTAATATAAGGGTACATATGATTAGGTTATGTTGTTTGCATTTATTAGGAAAAGTCTGGGTTGTATTTGTGTCCTTCACCCAAAAGATGTGCCATCTACCCCTACCTTGTACCCATTAGGGGGAATTTACTGACCCCCTTCTTCTGCTTCCCACTCCCTGCTTCATGAATTTAATTGGTTTTCAGTTTACTGACCCTCTTCTCATTCTCCCCCCACTTGAATTTAGTTGTGTGGACCTGTAATTGTCCATCTGCTAGTTTCATGTTAGTATTGAGTGCATGGGTTGCTTGAGATATTTTACTAAGGGGAATGTTTCTTCATCTCCATCCAGGTAAATACAAAAGATGTGAAGTCTCCATCTTTTTTTAATGGCTGAATTAAAATATGCTGTTGTTGAAGGAAATGTCTGGCCTACTACCTATAGAACAAGTGACTTGCCCATGTGTGCCACGAGCTCTCTTCCCAGTCATGTGAAAGATGTTTTTAGGGACACCAGCATCATTCTCTTGCCATTGCCTCTTGGCCCTTGCAGCATCCCTGTAATGACATTGAACCTGGCATTCTATAGGCTTAGTCTGTTGTTTTAGGACAGCAAATCATCAACACAGACAAACCATTGGGTTGGAGTGGTCCTTAGGCTAGAAAGTTAAAAGGCCTATAGCTATTACTTTTGCCTTGTATTTAGTTTAGTTTGGTTGGAGTAATTCTTGAGGCCCATACAACAAGCACAAGGTGCAGAGAAAGTTTGCCAGTGTTTATAAAGTTTAGGAGGGGATGTGAATCCATGTTCCAATTGTTGCAAATAGTAAGCATTTTTATATAAAATATACGTTTAAAAAAAACTCCTAATACTATTACATAGTAAAAACAAATAATTGAACCTTGGATTAATAATCATTGTTAAATTGTTTTTATTGACACAAGAAAAACTTGCACAGTGGCGTATAAACTAGTGTACTTCTATATATAGTAGATAACATCTATGAATAATTTAAAGGTGATTACTTGCTGTTACTTAATTTGAAAGACTTTTCACCCTCAGAATAATTTGCCAAACTTCCTGGAGTATTTTAATTTCTGTAATTGTCAGGCAAGATTCCTTTTGTTTTAACCTGTTGTACTGTTAAAAAGACTTAATTAGCTAGTTGCTAGACTAGCAAAATATGTGTTAAAATATGGTCACTATTACAGGTATTTAATTTTTATAAGATGAAAATTTTGAGTAGGGCCTAAAATGTACAAATAATACTGCCTAGCACATGACCTTATTCTCGCTGATTTTATTTATTTAATGAATCAGTACATATACTTTGAAATTCTTTACAATATATGAAGCTATAACTTCTTGATCAAACTTTTAAGTATAGCAGATACTCACTAACAGTACATTTTGTTTGACTTTATTGGTTATTTGCTAATGGAGGTAGTCAATTAATGATAATGTAAACAAAGTTTTAAAAAATCAATATTGAATTTTATTTTCACTTTGTAGTCATGTAACAAAGAGCCACTAGAAGACTCCTTGGAACCAAGTCAGTGGAAATTATTGTTTAAAACAAATGTTTAAATTTGTCTAAAGAATATATTATTTTTGACAGATTTTATTTCATTTTTTCCAGTGGATCATCTAACATTTTATCATATCTTGTAAGAAAATGTCTGTGTCAGAATAATAGCTGACATGCTGGCATGGTGTAAATAACTTTGTTGTTTTTCTAACGATGGCAACAGATAGAGCCAAATTAGCAAGTTTTAAGCATCATTCCTGTTGTGAAAAAAGAATCTGGGCCCCATAACTTTCTGGATGCAAAGTAAGTAGAAAACACTTTGCTCACGTCTATTTATATGCAACAATACAAGGCAACTTTGGGTGACAGTGTGACAATTATGGGTTTTGTATGTATTCAGAGAAGAGACAGAAACTCATTTATTAAATGCTTGTTGAGTATCCACCATATGCCAGTGACTCTGGGAGCCTCAGGGACACAGTGGCAAGTAGCAGACGGTGAAAACCTACCTGCCATCCTAGAAGTTAGTCTCAGAGGAAAGAAAGGTAGATGGCAATCATGCAATCCCCAAAATATTAGGAAGTGTCCTGGAGAAAATAAAGGATGCTGAGGGGTAGCGAGTGTGGTAGAGTAGAGGATGGGGGTGCTTTTTTAAAAAGACTTTATTTTCGGTGGAGAAGGGGCTGTAGTGGGCTTTAGCTCAGGCTGTTGAGCTTGTCCATGGAAAAGTACTGGGTGGTAAAAATGGAAGCAGTTTGCTGGCAGGTTCCTGTGGGGAGTAAGATAAAATATTAAATACTATAACATAGGAATTGCTGAGGATGGTTTGATTTACCTGGACGTAGCTCAGGATTGAAAGAAGACTGTGTGGGATCATTTATGGTTCCTTTGATTTATTTATTTGTTTTTTGTAGTCTTGTTTACTGTATTCTACCTTTTTTTATCCTTAAGAGGAAATAAACTGTCCCTGAGAAACTGAGCCACAGATAATAGCAGCTGCATTCCTTTGTACTTCTTAATGTCAGTAGTTAATCATCTTTCATCTTAATTATTTTAGCCTTTTGGGAATAATTGTCACCTGCATCGTTATATACAGCTACATCTGCAGTCTATAAATAGACATATAGTTATGAGTTATGAAATGCACCTTCGAGTTCTTGCTAAGCCAAACTGCAAAAGGAATCAATTTTTTTTTCTAGCTCATCTCATTAGTACAATGTAAATAAAGGAACTATTTGAGAAAATTGTAGCGAATGTAATCTCCAAGTAAGATGTTTAAATAGCTCATCAGAATGATTTGGGAGAGCTGTTAATTATGCTATTATCAGTGAAAAGACCTAAGTCCCCTTCTGTCTTCTGTTCTTTAACTCAAGACACGCAGCTTCCTGCTAAGGCTGCTTCCTGTTTCAGGGCCGTGGAGCGATGGGTCCAGATATCCCGGTGCTTTTGAAACAAGGTCAGGTTAAGGTTATATTTTTAGAAGACTAGTAAACACAAGAGTCACCTCATCTTCTCCCACCACTTTTCTGCTTGCGTATTACAAGCATAAATAGGCCACATCTCATTTTTTAGAGTTGTATGTGGGGTAGTTGTTTGGTTCTAGAGCAGCGGTTCTCAACCTGTGGGTCACGACCCATAGGAACTGTATTAAAGGGCCGCGGCATTAGGAAGGTTGAGAACCACCGTCTAGATTATGCAAATGGTATGTATGTGATCAGTTTTGTAGTCATTATCAAGTGTATCAGAGCAGGTACAGGAGGAAGGGGACATTTATTCATTTGTGAAAGTCATTTGTAGACCTTGCTTTCTCACGTTACCTTTAAATGTTGAACTTTACCAGAATAGCACCGTTAATGTCAGTCACATCTGGATTTGAGTATTGATGTCATGGGTCATGTGGCCTTGGGCATGTTATACATAGAACTCCGCAGAGCCAGAACTCTTGCTTTTTTGACACTGTACACCCAGTTCCTTTCTTGGGGCATTGACACCTGTTTCAGGTTCCTTAACCCTTTAAAGGCAGTTGTGTGGAAGTATTTAGTTTTTTCAGGGACAGTGAGTTAGGTGTGGCTAGAACAAAAGGTGGAGAAGGGGTTTTGTGGAAAGGAAACAGGCACTTAGCATGTGGACACTGGATGCCTGGCTAAGAACTGTGTTCAGTTTAATGGGTAGAGGAAAGCTTTTGAAGATTATTGAGGTCATGGTCTACTGCTAGAAGATAAACATCCACAAAGAAAAAAAAATATAAGCTTGGTATCTTTGGCTGTAACACTGTACTATCACTCATCGTCAGAACGGCAGTAATAAAAGCTAAAATAATTTACTTAGACATTGGTTTGACATAGGCGGTTTAACATTTATTACTGGAGCCTAAATTTTATAATCACAGTTAGTTTAGTGAGTTAATTTGGTTCACCTTCTGTCTCTGATTTCCAGCTCGCTTTAGAATTAGAAAATATTGACTACATTTACCATGTCAGGCTGATGGTTTTAACCCCAAACTGTCCCCAAACCCTCCAAGGTAGTTGAGGGGCTCCCAAAAGGTGGATGCGCCCTGGTGAAGGAATTTTAGTGGGTAAAGCATGCTGGGGAGAACTGTGGGGGTTTTGTTTTGGAGGCTGAAACTTCAATTTGAATAGTTGACACCTAGTCAGTGTGAATTTTGTTTTTAAAATTTATCTCCAAATATTGCTTTATCTTAAGTGCTTTTATTTAAATACTAGTGGTAACAAGAACAACAGTTGCCATTTATTTAAAGCTTATGAGGTGCTGGGCAACACTCATTTATTCTTCATAGTGACCTTTTGAGGCAGGTATTATCCCTGTGTTACAGGCAAAGAAACTGAATCCAAAGATTAATTGACTTGGTCAGACTTGATCAGCTTGTCAAGGGCTGGTGCTAAGAATTGAATTCAGGACCTCTGAATTGAATTGAATCCCAGAACTTGAACTTTTATCCTCTTTGTGTATCACTTGGATTAACAATTCTCAAATATTTGCTTTCAGGATCCCAAATACCATTTGATATTTGTCATGTCAGAAATTTAAAACAATAAATTTTTGAAATATTTAATGATATAAAGATAACAATTCACCCCTTACATGTTACAAAGCATTTTTAAAGGGGGAGGGAGGGAACACCATCACTATTTAACAAAACAAATTTAGTGAGGAAGGTGGCTTTGCTTTACACTTTTGAAGCTCACTTTGGTGCCAGACTTTAACAGAGACAGACCAAAGTTCCTATCTGCTCCTGTGCTCAATCCGTTGCTATCTTATGGAACCTCAGGGCTCCCCGGGCCACACTTTGAGAACCACTAGGCTAAATGGTTAGTTCTGTTGATGGAGAATGACACTGTCTCTAGCAGTAGTTTCCACCCTTATTCTGGCATCAGAATCTCCCTGTGAACTTCTAAAAAATAACATTCCCTATCTCAATTTTGGATATTCTGCTTCAGTGTACCTTAGTTGTGAACAAGCAATGAATTTCTTTTCTAATATTTTATTTTGAAAACCTTGAAGTTTACGAAAAAATTTTACCATGTGACCAATTGGACTTACCAGGGATCTAACCCATAGTCATCCATTGGGGTGACCAGAGTATGGCCTGCAGGCTGTGTGATAATTTTGTGAAGACATTTTTGCTTATCTGTGCTGGGTCTAAGAAAATTATTTGCAGACCTTATTTTTGGTAATCAGCTTTAGTTAGTATTTGTGTATTTAACCCGTGACCCAGGACAGCTCTTACTCTTTCAGTGTATGGCAGGAAAAAGAGGGCTGGGTGCTCCTACAATCCACCTTACCCGCTGATGCAGCAATATATATATTTTTAAAAGCTTCCAGTGATTCAGATGCAGAACCGAATTTTAAAACTCCAATTCAAAGGATCGAGGATTTATCGATTTCTTCTTACAGGTTAATTGATTGATTCTTGAACTCTTCAGTGGCCACAGACTAAATCCAGATCTGGTTAACAGCCTGATGACAGATGTGTGCTTGGCCATACCTTGTGCCTGGCTTGAGTATGACAGGCGTACCCCGGCATGTGACCTTGGGAAAAGGAACATCTTAGAGCATTTGTCCCTCTGACTCTGTGGGACAGATAGTATTGTTGTGGTGATAGGTTTGAGCTGTGACTCTATTACTTAAATTTTTTAACTTCTAAAAAATAACATTCCCTATCTCATTTTTGGCGAGATCTCATAAGTCGTGTATGTCTGGGGTTAGCAAACTTCTCCGGTAAAGGACCAGATAGTAAATACTTTTGTCTTCGAATGCCATATGGTCTCTGTGTTTTTAGTATTCTCCTCTGTTGTTATAGCCAAAAACATTCATAACAACATGTGAACAAATGAGTTTGGCAGTGTTCCAATACAACTTGATTTACAAAAGAGGCATTGTGCTAGATTTGGCTTATAGGTTCTAGTTTGTCAAATCCCAGTATATATCCAAGTATTCAATAAACTCCAGGCCAGGCATGGTAGCTCACACCTATAATCCTAGCACTCTGGGAAACTAAGGCAATTCCTTGAGCTCAGGAGTTTGAGACCAACCTGAGCAAGAGCAAGAGCCTGTCTATACTACAAACAGAAAAATTAGCCAGGCGTTGTGGTGGACACCTGTAGTCCCAGCTACTTGGGAGGCTGAGGAAGGAGGATGGCTCGAGCCCAAGATTTGAGGTTGCTGTGAGTTACAGTCATAAAAGGGCACTATCTCCAAGGCAACAGCGTGAGACTCTTGTCACAAAAAATAAACTCTCCAAAGTGGAAAAAAAAGCTTTTAATAAACTGTAAAACAATATCTAAATGTAGACTGGTGACTATATTTGTTTTTATATTTTGTTTAGAAACACTTTAAGAGCTTTAAATATTTCCTCATTTTATGTGTGTGAACTTACATTTTCTTTTTTGTGTGTGTATATATATATATATATATATATATATATTTATAAAGCCAGACAAATTTAGTAATGGGAGTGAAATCATGTTTTGTATAACTCTTTATAGCCTAAGAACATTATTGTTGTTATTATTCGTTCTGCAAAATGTGCCATTCAGTCGTATATTTATTCATCTTGGTTAAGGGTGAGGGTCTTTTTAATTTGTCTAACTTGTTTGGTCCCAGCCAGCCAGCAGTATAGGAGACAGTCCTGAGCTTTGTTCTCTGCAGGAGTGCTGAGGTCTGCATGCTTTGGCAGGTCTGTTTGTAACTTGGGTCGATAAGTTGGGTCAAGGAAGAGGCATGGAGTATTAAATTGCTACTGTAACTGTTTCACTGCCACAGTTCATCATTAGTTTGTGCACTTTTTTAAGCTATTGGGAGAAAAAGCAAATCACATGTGATTTGGAAGGAAGTATCTTGATTACATATTAGATATTTGAATTATTATTTTTGAACATTGTGGCTTAATGTGATTTTTAAGTGATATACTTTGTTTCAGGTTTTCTGCAGATATCACATTGCAATCAAATATGTTTCTCTCTGGTGTGTGTCATCTATGTTACTTTCTTCCTAATATATTTGTGTAGATTATAATGGAAGAGTTCTGCTGCAGTTTACTTTATTACGTGTGGAAGAGGATTTACCTTTGACCTTGACTGTTAAAATACTAACGTGACAGAAATTTAGAACTAGAATGAAATGTAAGAAGTTTTCTCAGTTCAAACTGAGTATTTTACATGTCTGTGAAAATGCTCCATGAAAGGTGGTTTTTGTTTTGGTGTTTGATGAAGGCAAAGCTCTGTTGTAGTTGATCATGTCTGTATTATATTTACAGCAATCTGTCTTCTTGTATCTAATAAGCTAATTCATTTATTTTTATAATAGTTATATGTTATTATTTTGTTATTCTTAAGAGACAGAGACTTGCTGTTGTTACCCAGGCAATGGCCCAATCGTAAGTCACTGTAACCTTGAACTCTTGGGCTCAAGCAAACTTCCCACCTCAGTCTCCCGAGTAGCTGGGACTGCAGGTGTCAGGCTAGTTTAAAAAAATTTTTTTTCGCAGTGGGGTTTTACTGTGTTGTCAAGGCTAGTCTCAGATTCCTGACCTAAAGTAATCCTTCTGCTTTGGCTTCCCAGAGTGCTTAGATTATAGGTGCGATTTCTATTTATTGATTGTACATTATGTGCTAGAAACTCTCCTAAGGCTCTTGGTATTTAACAGTGAACAAACAGATAAAAATCCCTTCCCTTGTGGCACTTACATTCTAATGGGCAAGACAGACATTAAGCAAAATAAATAAATAAAAGTTCCCACTTAAGAGGTGCAATATAGATTATGTGATACACTTCTGGGTGCAGAACTGAATTGCAACCTAATCTTTACCTTACAAACCCAAACAATGTAACCTAATTGTATACATTCTCATATTAGCCTGAAAAGAAATTTAAAAAATAAAATTAAATATGGAGTGTGTTAGATAATGGTAAAATGCTTAGTGTAAAGCCTGAAGTTACAAAGAAGGATGGAACTGTTGGGTAAGCAGTTGAAGTGTTAGATTGTATGTCTAAGGAAGACTTTACGGAAAAAGTGGCGTTTCAGCATAATCTGAAGAAGTGAGGAAATGGGTTATCTGCGGAGGAACAAGCTTGTTAGAGGGAACAGAAATTGCAAGATTCCTAAAACAGGAGGTCGGTGTGCCTGGAAAAGAGTGAAGGGGAGAGACGGCAGGAGGGAAGGAGAAGCAGGATGGCTCAGGAACTGCGCAGCGTCCTGGGGATCCTGCAAGGGCTTTGACTTTGACTCTGACGCTGGAGGGATTTGAATAGGAGAAGAGCCAATTTTAACAGGATTACACTGGCAGTGGTTTCGAAACTAGATGAAGGGGAACAAAGTTGGAGACTTGTAATTGGGAGTCATTTCTGTGAGTATTTAAAGCCCTGAGACTGGCTGAGATTATCTGGGGAGTGAGTGCAGATACAGAAGACCAGACAGAGGTCCAAGGCCTGAGTTCTGGAGATCTCTAGACATTGGAGGTCAAGGAGATAATGAGGAACCAGAAGCAGCTAGAATGGAAGGAAAACCAGGAGAGCGTGATTCTGTGCAGGCCATTGAGGAATAATCAACTATATCAAATGCTCCCAGAGACCAACATTCAAATAAGTGTTTTGCTGTACTTACTTTTAAAACAGTCTTCATTTCCTAATTGCTCAATATCCTTTTAATACTTTTCCAAGAGGGTAGAGATGAGTTAATTTTCTTTTTTTAGCAGCTATTGAACATGGAACAGCTTATAATAATTCGCATTCTTTATACTTGTTCTTATCCTTAGATTATTCTTTATTCATTTACTCATTCATTGGACAAATAACTGAGCAGATGGAACTGCTAGTTGCTGTGCAGTAGTGAAAGAAGGAAAAAGATTAATTAGACACCGATTCTATCCTCAAGCTGCTTGCAATTAATAAGAGAGATGAAGCTGTAACAGGAGAATAAGGTGGTATTTAAGTTTAAGGGGATTGGTACAACCTAAGTGTATGGGAAATGCAGAGAACTTCTAATGAGATTATAAAGAAAGGTGGTGGGAAGGTGTTATTTATAGACTCACCTAATATAGGAGCAGGAGGAGTGTTGAGATTCAAACACCTGCAGACTTGTAAGTGGCCTCACGGTTAATGGCACGGTGGCCCAGAGTGAGAGTCCGGTGCTCATGCCCGGATTGAGTGGGAAGTGTGGATTTTACAGAGGTGAAGGGGGAAGGTGGGAGCAGGCCGGGGAGGGAGAGAAAGAACCAATACCATGTTTTTTAGAAATGGCACATGGAATTACTTAGAATATAGGGTTCATTTTGGAAAGTAGAGAGCTGCAAAGATCATTTAGATTTAGAATGACATTGAGAAGGGTCCAGAAGGCCAAGGTGTGAGTTTGGATTTCCACACTTAGGCTGGTGAATGAGTGGCTGTGTGGGGAGTGGGGTGGGGTGGGGGGACGTGGTGCCCCTGGGAAATGGATGCAAAGAAATGGAAGAAACGTTCTGTGCTATATGGTCAATTTAGAAAGTTATTTATTCCATATCAATCACTGATTGTTTTCAGGGTTGAAATTCATAAAGTTTTTTGTAAATATATACTTTTACGTGGTTGCTTTTCTCAACATGTTTTCTTGGCTATGACTTTTTTTTTGGTTAATGTAGGCCTAGTTAATGATTAATTGAAACCCATTTCTCATTCAATGGAATTTGGTCACAGTGATCCCATCAATGTTGAGAAAATTGAGTACATTGTAATTGCGTTAAAAAGAAAGCTATACATTATATTATAATTCTAAAAATGCCCAGGTGTACTTCAAAGGAGCTGAAAAGAGTCAAGTGCCTCATGGTTGAATAAGTAGGCTAAGTACAGGTTGTAAAGCCCAATTGTTAAAGAATGAGGCTAACCAGGGTCAAAAATCTTAACTGAAGTTGCTGGACAAGGGAGCAGTTGCTAGGTTACTAACAAGAACTTACCATTTCTGTGGCCAAAAGAATTGATACACCTGGTTTGTACATTTAAGTCTATGGTGGCCAGCTAGCCTGCTGCAGTTCTTTTAGCTTGTGGGACAGAAGTGGACGTCGGCCGCCAACCTTGTGTCCTAGGCTGAAACCTGGCCAGGGGCCCAGGATTTCACCTGTTGTGAGATGGAGCTATGTGTGGTTTCGGTCACATTGCCCAAAAGATAAGGAATTTCAGGAATTTTGCTGAACACTTCTGAAATAAAATCCAGAACAATGGGCCTTTCAAGGCGTAAAGGTTTGACATTCAGGGTGTTATTTTAACTTATTTTCTTTGTGCTCCCAGCAGAGGGGAGGCACATGGTTCCTATGGAAACTTGGGACTTGGGAAAGGGACTGGTGTCCTAAAACTATCCGTAGGGAGGCTGCTGAATAGCACGTGCTGCCATCCTGTGTACTTGGAAATGAAGTTACTTTTAAAATATTAAACTGTTTAGTTTTTTGGTTCTCATTCATTTTTAGAGCAGCCTTTCCTTGGCCTTCACATCTTAAGGGCTGCCCACCCTTACTTGCCCTCTGTGCTGTGGGTCTGGGGATAGGGATTTGTTTTGAGGCCTATTTTAATCAGCTTTTCTTCATGCCTTCCTATTTGATGTTTATAAAAATGAAGAGGTAATGTATATAAACGTGCTTTAGTTTTATAGAACGATAAGCCATTGGGATCATTGATTACTGGTCTTTGTGGGGATAGGAACAATTATTATTTAGAAGTGAAATTAAAGTATAACCAAGGGAAAAACATAATGCAGGTGATGAAAAACCTACTTATTTAGCTATATTTGTCTGTTTCCACTTTTATTTCTGTGGCTTAAGTGTACAAAGTTTTACAGCATCAAAAGGTCTAAATCTTGTTTCTAATAGGTATTTATTTTTCTTAATATTCATGAGGAGTAAGGACTGAGAAATGAATATATCTTTAGCTTTTATAAAAGGAACTTTCAGAAATTAATCTCCTAAGCAGTGCATAAGATGAAATTTCTAGTTGTTTTGCCCTCATGGTATAGCTGACGTATTTGTGGGTAGCACAGAAGAGAGCCGGGGATCAACCCCCCACAGGTCTGTGTTTACAGCCTGAAATATTATGGGTTATATTCTCACCTCCGTGACTAGTGTGAGGATCAAATAAAATATGACGCGCATGAAAACCTCTCTGCATAGTGCGGGATGATCCCTAAATGGGGGGCAGTATTCTTATTGTTAGAGTGGTGATAATTGTCACACTGGATCTTAGACAAAAGGCTGAGAAGCCAGAATGGTGATAACTGTCATTAACAACAATTGTCATTAATAAAAGATACTCCACTGAACACTGTGTTAGGTAATATGGGGGATTCAGAGAAGCCCATAAAATACAGTTCCTGAAATTAAGTTGCTTGTACCTGACTTTGATAGAGAAGTCTTAGGTCAAAGACAACCAACAGGACAGTGTAATATATGGACGACGGTGAGAGGGAAGCCAGGTGGGGAAGATAAAATAATTCACACTTTTGTGGGGTGCTCAGGAGCTTTTCCTAAGAAAAGCAGGTCCTTGAAAATAGGTACAGATGGACAGAAAGAAGGAAAGCTATTCCAGAGAGAGGCGATCTCCTCTCTCCCTCCGTACATAGTACGGCCTGAGAGTAAGAGTAGGGAAGGATTAGGGCCTGGCTCTTTGCCAGCAGTGTAACCGTGGGTAGATAACCATGCTAAACCCCACTGTTCATCTCTGTAATGAGGACAAGGACAGCACAGAGGGTTCTTGCTCTCACAATCTCACAAGATCACACCGGAAAAGAATCTGTACAATGTATTTATTTGGTATTGATTAGTAAGTCTGAGCATACTCAAATAACCCTCCATGTTTAAAGCTAGTGTTTTCTTTCCAGCCCTTGCAGTAACTCTGATGACTAATTAATATTGTAAACATTTGGTAGTATTGCAAATGAAATTCACGTCCCTTGTGAAATCACAGGGTTTGCAAAAGATGCAGAATTCCCTGAAATCCATCAATGTGACTTTGAAGCCTTGCTAAAAACACTTCGGAAGCCATTGATGAAGGCGTGTGTACGTGTGCGTGTGGCCCTCACAGGGTGCTTACCACAGCTCAGGTGCTGTTCTGGGCACTTTATAGCTATTCACAGACTCTTCACTGTGGTCTTGTGATGGAGGCACTATCACAACTTCTGGGCACAGAGGACCCAAACAAGGCAGTCTGCCCTAGGAACACGCAGTCCATCAATTAAGCCTGGGCTGATCTTCTTAGATTGCTTGCTAATCGACCAAAGAAGGAAATTAAGGAGGAGAATGGGCCGCTCAGTAGAGAGAGGTTTCCAGAGGACAAAGAAAGCGCTTGTGAAAAGCTGATGACTGCTCTGGGCTAAGCAGTCCAGGCCATGGTCAGGACTGCTGGGTTCACTGTTCCCTGGCCCTGTGGCCTTGGGGGGTTACTCAGCATCTCGGTGCCTCGGTTTCCTCGTGTGTGAGGCAGAGGCGATAGGATCTACCTGTAGTATTGTGGTGTGGGTAATATGATTAAAACACCTAGAACCTCACCTGACAAATGGAATATACTCAGGAAGGGTTAATTTTTACTAAAACTAACGTTTGAAAATGTGGCCTTCTTCATGATTATTCGCAAAACCGAACATGACAAATGTCACACTTACGCCATTCTCTGATTTTGTTTAGATATTTATTCTAAAGAGCCCCACATGCTTGTTTTGTTTCTTCCCTTCTAAGAAATAGCTGCCAATCGGACAACGATATCATTTACTGTGCAAAAATGAAATATTTATTTTCATTTTATTTTTCGAGATAAACTCTGAGTAAGCCTCTCCCAGACATGTACCCTATTTGCTGTGCGATTTGTATTACTGTTTAAGTGGATTTACTTTGCCGCTTTATTTTTTCAGTTCTAACTCTCTCTGATTGTGAAGACTCCCTCTTGGGTTTCTGTGAGGCCTGAGTGAAATCATGTGTGTAACGTGCAAGGCATGTCCTTTGAGCACTTTGCGCTTGTTAATGACGCTTCTATTAATATGTTGTTATTTCTAAAAGACGGCCATGGCACAAGCAAAGTGCAGAGATGAGAATGTGCATGTTCTGTCCAGGACTTGCTTATTTTTTGCTCTAGATGTCAAGCACCTCTCTGAATCACACTCAACGGAGCAGGTGCAAGAGTATGAAGGTGAATTGAGCCTGTTTCTCCCTGTCTACCTACCTTCTTCCCCACCCTCCCCCACTCCCTCACTACAGCTATTACTGTAGCAGAAGAGTCAGGTAAAAACAAATAATTGTAGTACACTGTGCTTCCTAAATGCTTATTGAGATATGGGCCTCCGGTAAGTGTAGAGGAAGGAATAATTTCTTTTGCTTAGCGTAATTTGGGAGGTTTAACTCAGAAGACACTTGAACCGATGGTAGGCCAGCTTGGCTAAACAGAGGAAGCTCAGCTCTAGAGGAAATTAGATGAAGTTTGAAATGCAAGTTGCTGTGCAGACGCCGGGGCTCACGATTGCCCAGGTTTCAGAGTGAGGGCATTGTGCTTTAGTTATGGGAAACCATGAAGGGTCTTTTCCTTATGCAGGTTTATTGAGGTCACATTTACACACAGTAAAATTTACCCTCTGAGAGGATAGGTTCCCTGAGAGTTGACAGGTGTATCCAACATGAAACCATCACCACCCTTAAGGTGCACAGTTTCCATCACCGCCCCCCCCAAACAAGTTCCCTGTGTGTCTTTGAAGTCAAACCTTCCCCTTCTTTTCTGGCAACCACTGAGCTGATTTCCAGCCCTCTAGTCCCCTTAGCAGAGTAAGTACCTCATGGAGTCAGAGTGTGTAATTCTTCATGTCTGGATTCCTTCCTTTATCATAATGGCTTTGAGTCATCCTCATTGTCGTGTCTGTTGGTAGTTTGTTCATGGAAGGTTTAAAGGTCATGACACTTTGGGAAGAAGAGTTTGTTGGTGGTGGGGCCTAAGATGGGTTGGAGATGGGGGGTGGTGTCGTCCAGCTGCATTAGGGCCTCGTGGAAAACCCAGGGAGCATTTCTGGGTGGTTCTAGGCAGAGGAGAGTCAGCTAAAGGGAGAGAGGAATGAGGGTGCTGGGAAGGGCGGGGTGGGAAGGGTGCAGGTGGGGAGTGAGTGGAAGTTCAGGGATTGTAGCTGCAGAGTTACAGGACGGCTCAGGGACACGCACTGGCCTCAGCTCTGCTCCTGGAAGTTCTCATGTTTCTTCTCTACCTTGTCAGAAACCTGGGGCTGCAGAAACCTGCAGCTCAATGAGGTTTCTCTAGGGCTTTAAATCTTTGCTATATTTCAAGCTTCGGTAAAGCAGTTATGCTTCCTATATTGTCTTCATGAGTTAAAGTACACGTGTCTGTAAGCATGTTGCAAATTTAATATAATATAATGTGTGATAGTAATGAGCTGCGGGAATATGTCACCTACTTGCAACATTCTGTAATATATTCAGTAGAAAAAACTCTGCACTTAGGTCAGGAAGGAATTTTTTGGAAGACACGGTATATTTTTTTGTGCCAGGTAAACTTTCACAGATTTCTGATCCTCTCTGTGATAGCTCAGTAAATGCTTCTTGCCCCAGAAATCATTTACTTTGTAAGAAAGAGACATATTCACAAAAAGAGCACTAAGCTGAACGGTGTCTGTGGGTTTGTTTTTGTTTTAATTGTAACTTCAGGCACAAATGACCTGCTTCAGGTTATAACGAGCATCCAGTAATTAAGATAAAATGGTAAAATACAAGTTCATTCTCATTTACTCTGCCTACTACCGCGAAGATTATGTTTTCTGGGTCATGGAAAACGTGTGACTGAAAACTTAGAAGAATATGAAACACCCCACCTTCGATTTTTTTCTTTAGTTCTGCTGTTGGAGAAGATAGACCATGATGACATTTGCAATAAGACCTTGAAGATCACGGACTTTGGGCTGGCGCGGGAGTGGCACAGGACCACCAGGATGAGCGCAGCGGGCACCTACGCCTGGATGGCCCCGGAGGTCATCAAGTCGTCCTTGTTCTCCAAGGGAAGTGACATCTGGAGGTGAGCAGTGCGGACTTGGCTTTTGGAAACCTTGCCGTGCACTACCTGAGTGAATCCTGAAGTGTGCAGCACCAACTCAGAGAGTGAAAAGCATAGGCCTTCTTGAGGAAAGTTTGATGGTTTTGAACAAGATAGTCGTGACAATAGAACAAGTAATTTGAGGTTTGCATTATCGTATGACTCCATTTGATAGGAGAACCTTCTTGTTAAATTTGAAGTTTGATTAAAATTAATAATAATTGGAGTTAACACCAGTATCAAGATTTTAGAAGGTCTTCCAGAAAATAAAAGTCAATTTTCATTTTAAGCAAACTTACTCTTAGGCTTTCCTATTCATTACGTAGTGTAATTGCTGTAATGAATGTGTACTTGATTCCTGGGATGCAACGTATTCATGTATTTGAGTTGTAGACGGGAAGATCCCACCTTGGGATGTCAGCCATTATGGGCTTTCTTGGAAGAGAGGATCTTGTTAGGAACTGGGTGAAGCTACTGATGTTTGTGCCATCAGCTGAGTCAGAAGGAAATGACACCATTTTGTCCATTGAACATCATGACAACCTTGCTTTCTAGCTATGGAGTGCTGCTGTGGGAACTGCTCACGGGAGAGGTCCCCTACCGCGGCATCGATGGCCTTGCTGTGGCTTACGGGGTAGCCGTCAATAAGCTCACTTTGCCAATCCCATCCACCTGCCCTGAGCCGTTTGCCAAGCTCATGAAAGGTATTTGTGCAACCTTTCTTTGTGTGTCTGTGAGGGCAAGGAGAATTGCTGTTTAGAACATCCTTATTTTTTGTAAGCAAGAAAGCAGTTTCTGTGATTTTAATATTCACTTGCTTTTAAGTAACCATACTATTTTAAGAATTCAAAACCTAGTTTCTGATGTAAAATGTCAGGTAAAGTTTTGATGAGCTAAGTAATATAAAAGCAACCCAAGTTTATCAGTGATTCATTTACGTATAAAACTCAATTGAGAGGTAATAAAGTTTCTACCAAGTACACTAGCAGAGTTCAAACACAGCGTTGAACTGGTTCCAGATCTCCTGTTTTAAATATGACTTGAAGCTCGGCGCCTGTGGCTCAACGGGCTAAGGCGCCAGCCACGTACACCTGAGCTGGCGGGTTCAAATCCAGCCCAGGCCTGCCAAACAATGACGGCTGC
>CAUYRH010163668.1:0-29517 GCA_963574655.1 Perodicticus potto | reverse complement strand
AGCCTACAAACACATGAAAAAATGCTCATCATCCTTAATCATCAGAGAAATACAAATCAAAACTACTTTGAGATATCATCTAACTCCAGTAAGATTAGCCTACATCACAAAATCCCAAAACTACAGATGTTGGCGTGGATGTGGAGAGAAGAGAACACTTCTACACTGCTGGTGGGAATGCAAGCTAATATGACCTTTTTGGAAAGAAGTTTGGAGAACACTCAAGGAACTAAAAGTAGACCTGCCATTCGATCCTGCAATTCCTCTACTAGGTATATACCCAGATGATCAAAAATCATTTTACAACAAAGACATTTGCACCAGAATGTTTATTGCAGCCCAATTCATAATAGCCAAGACATGGAAACAGCCCAAGTGCCCATCAACCCATGAATGGACTAACAAATTGTGGTATATGTACACCATGGAATACTATCCAACCATAAAAAAAGAAGGAGACTTCGTATCTTTTATGTTTTACCTGGATGGAGCCGGAATATATTCTTCTTAGTAAAGTATCTCAAGAATGGAAAAAAAAGTACCCAATGTACTCAATACTACTATGAAATCAACATGTAACCACCTACACACTCATACGCATGGCAAAACATAACTTCAGTCCAGAAAGTAGAAGGGAAGACGAGAGATAGGGGAGGGGAGGGAGAATATGGGAGGAGGGAGGGTATTTGGGGGGATCTCACCTAATGTGTATGATGCAGTACATTTCAAAACTATGAGTATAATTGAAATGAGTATAATTGTGATGGATGTGTTACTTAGTTCAATGTAAGCATTTCACATTGTATACTGAAGCAGTACCCTAAACCCCATAAATGCATCAATGTACAAAGTTATGATTTAATAAAAAAACAATTAAAAGAAAAAGAAATATAGACAATAAAAGCTGGGCTGCCAAGATCTCAGGTAGAAATGAGGACCTTACTGGGAACTGGAATAAAGAACATCCTTGTTGCACTGTAGCAAAGAACTTAGCAGTGTTGTGCCTGTGCCCTAGGGCTCTGTGGATAGCTGAACTGAAGAGTAATGACCTGGGTACCCAGCACAGGAAACCTCAAGGAGGGGCACGGCAGCCTTGTTTGTTTGGTTTTTTTTTTTAAGTGAGACAGAGTCTCACTTTGTCACCCTCGGTAGAGTGCTGTGGCATCATAGCTCACAGCAACCTCAAACTCTTGGGCTCAGGCAATTCTCTTGCCTCAATCTCCCTAGTAGCTTGGACTATAGCTGCCTGCCACAGTGCCCGGCTATTTTTGTTTGTTTGTTTAGCAGGCCGGGGCCAGGTTTGAATCCACTAGCCATGGAGCATGTGGCCAGCACCCTAACCACTGAGCTATGAGCACCTAGCCTGGCACGACTGCTTTTAACAGGCTACAATCAGATACCAGAGCAAAGAAATGACCTAAAGTTGAAATTTATAATTAAAGGAGAAGTCATGCATGAGAGGGAGCCCGGTGCTAACAGTTAAGGCAGTGAGAAAAGGGCCTGAAGACACTTAAGAGACCTTTGTGACATTCTCTTCCATCACAGGCCCTGAGGCCTGGGGGGCTCCCGCTACCTAAGCATCCCTCCTCCCCCAGCTTCTGCCATCAAAGGGTCCCATGTATAGCTTAGACTGACACTCCAAAGGGCAGAAAACCCTTTCAGTACATATGTACTGAAAGACCTGGGAACTGGCAGAAGGTTGCCAAGACAAGGTGTCCCTGTGGTGACTACACCAAGGAGATTCAGAGTGAAAATGTGGGGTTGGAGACCCCACAGAGAGTCTCTCCCAGGGCAGTGTACAGTGGAGCCATTGGAACTGGGCTGCCACCCTCCAGACCCCTAAACATTGGTGCCAACACAGCACGCAACCCCAGCCTGAATAGCTACAGGCAGCAGACTCCAACCCTAAGAGCAACTGTGTCCCCCAGGAACGCCATGGGGAAGGGTTGCCTGAGGCCTTGGGAGTCCATCCCATACCACTGTGCCCAAGATTTGGGACATGGAATTAATGAAAGCTGTTCTGGAGCTTTAAAATGTAATGCCTGCCCTGCTGGGTTTCACATTTGCATGGGGCCTGTTACTCCTTTTTGGCTGATTTTTCCCTTTTGGAAAGAAAAAAATTTATCCAATGTCTATTATTCCACCACTGTATCATAAAAGTAAATTACTTGTTTTTGGTTTTACAAGCTCATACATGAAAGGAACTTGCCCAACTCTCAAATGAAACTCTGGACTTTTTATCTGATGCTGGAACAAGACTTCTGTGGACTAATGGGTCACAGTTGATTATATTTTCTATGTGAGGAGAGGAGATTTCATGGGGCAGAATGCTATAGTTTGGTTTAAACTCTTCAAATCTCATGGTGAATGTGATCTCAATGTTGGAGGTGGGGCCTACCTATGAGGTGTTTGGGTCCCGGAGGTGGATCCCTGATGAATGGTTTGGTGCCATCATCCTGGTAATCCCTTAGTTCCCCTGAGAGCTGGATGTTGAAAAGAGCCTGCCACCTCACTCCCTCTTTCTCTTACTTCCTCTCTAACCATGTGCTTGCTGCACAAGGCAACTGCCCCTTCTGCCCCTCTGCCATGAATGGGAACAGCCTGAGGCTTCCCCAGAGGCAGATGCTAACACCACATACAGCCCGCAGAACCATGCGCCAAATAAACCTCTTTTGTTTATAAATTCCCCAGCCTGAAGTACTAATTTATAACAACACAAAAAGGAACCCCGATGGACATCTGGGTTGCTTCTAATTTTTGGCAATTGTGAATAAAGTTATCATAAACACTTGCATGCCAGTTGTGGACTCATGTGGACAAATTCCAAGGGGAACAACAGCTGGATCATATAGTTAAGACTATGTTTACCTTTCTAAGAAACTGCCAAACTATCTTCCAAAGTGGTTGTACCATTTTGTATGCCCACCAGCAATGAATGAGAGTTCCTGTTGCTCTATATCTTCACCAGTATTTGGTGCTGTATTTTGGAATTCAGACATGCTAACACTGTGTAATAGGATCTGGTTGTTTTAATTTGTAACTCTCTAATGATATATGATGTTGAGCATCTTTTCATATGCTTATTTGCCATCTATATATCTACTTTCTTTGCTGTGCAGATATCTTGCCTATTTTTTAATTGGACTCTTTGTTTTCTTACTGTTGAGTTTTAAGAATTCTTTGTAAATTTAGGAAAACAATCCTTTATCAGACATGTTTTTTGCATGACATGGAAAAGAAAAATATTTATTTTCTCCTAGTTTGTGGCTTCTCCTTTTATTCTCTTGACACTGTCTTTTGCAGAGCATAAATTTTAATTTTAATTAGGTTCAACTTATCATGTATTATGCTTTAGTGTCATATGTTAAATGTCTTTGCCAAACTGAAGGTCAGCAACATTTCCTCCTGTTCATGTCTAGAAGTTTTAAAGTTCTGTGTTTAACATTTAGGTCTATGATCCATATTGAGTTAATTTTTTGTGAAAGGTATAAGATCTGTGTCTAGATTTTTTTTTTCCCTGTGGATATTCAGTTGTTCTGGCACTATTTGTTGAAAAGACTACTATCTATTGAACTGCCTTTGCTCCGCTGTCAAAGATCAGTTGACCATATTTGTGTGGATCTATTTCCAGGCTCTCAGCCTGTCTGTGATTCTTTCACCAACATCACATTATACTAAGTCTTGAAGTCAGGTAGTGCCAGTCCTCCAACTTTGTTCTTCAATGTTGTATTAGCTGTTCTGACTCTTTTTGGCTTTCCATCTAAATTTTAGAATCTGTTGATATCCACAAAAGAAGTTGCTGAGATTTTGAGGGAGACTGGACTTAATCTACAGATTAAGCTGGGAAAAAACTGACATCCTAACAATATTGAATCTTCCTGCCGACCAACATGAACTATCTCTGCATTTATTTAGATCTTAGATTTCTTTCACTAGGAGTTTGACCATTTCCTGACACAGTTCTCATACCTATTTGTATCTAAGTATTTTTCTGGTACTCGTGTAAATGTTATTATGTTGGTTAGGTTGTTTTTTTTTTTTTTTTTGAGACAGAATCTCACTTTGTCACCCTGGTAGAGTGCCATGGTGTCATAGCTCACAGCAACCTCAAACTCTTTTTTTTAAACAAAAATCTCACTCTGTTGCCCTAGGTAGAGTGCTATGGTGTCAGTCTAGCTCACAGCAACCTCAAACTCCTGGGATCAAGCGATCCTACTGCCTTAGCCTCCCCAGTGGCTGGGAATAACAGGCACCCACCACAATGCCCAGCTAATTTTTCTATTTTTAGGAGATTAGAGGTCTCACTCTTGCTCAGAGTGGTCTGGAATTACTGAGCTCAAGCGTCTTGGCCTCCCAGAGTTCTAGGATTACAAGAATGAGCCACCATGCCCAGCTTTTTTTTGGAGACAGGATCCTACTCTGTCACCTGGGCTTTGGAGTTCAAGTGGCCTCATCCTAACTCACTATAATCTCAAACTCCTGGGCTCAAGTAATTCTCTTCCCTCGGCCTCCCAAGTAGCTGGAACTACAGGCTTATGCCACTATGCCTGGCTAATTTTTCTTTCTTTCTCTCTTTTGAGACAGAGTCTCACTATGTCACCCTCGGCAGAGTGCCATGGCATCACAGCTCACAAGAACCTCCAGCTCTTGGGCTTAGGCAATTCTCTTGCCTCAGCCTCCTGAGTAGCTGTCCTGTTTTCTAACTTGAGGATTAATCATTGCTAACTGAGAACATGTTTGTAACAGGTTGTATCTGTGCCTGACGTGCATCTCCGGCACTTGCTAAACTGCGCATTCACATGCCCAGTTTAGTGCCCTCGCACCTCAGCTTCTTCCCTCCTGTGAGCTCTTGGGGAGGGTTTTCAAGGGCCCCACCTGATCCTGACTCTGCCCCCTGCTGTCATTGGCCCAACGGTCTCCAACCTCAAACCCTTGGGCTCAAGGGTGATCCTCTTGCCTCAGCCTCCAGAGTAGCTGGGACTACAGGCACCTGCCATAAAGCCCAGCTAATTTATTTTTTTTAAGAAACAGGGTCTCGCTCTTGCTCAGACTGGTCTCAAACTCTTGAGCTCAAGCAATCAACCCATCTCAGCCTCCCAGGCATGAGTCATGGTGCCCAGCCTAATGTTATGATGTTTTTAATTTCAAATTCCAATCACTCATTGCTGGTATATGAAACCACCTGACTTGTGTATACTAACCTTATATCCTGCAAATATGCTATAAAAACTTATAAGCTCTACAAATTTTACTGTTAATTTTTTGGGATCTTCTACATAGATAATCATGCCATCTGCAAACAAAGATAGTTTTATGTCTCCCCATCCTATTTTCTCTTCTTACATACTTTTATTTCCTTTTCTTGTCTTACTACATTAACTAGAACTTTCAGCGTGATATTGAAAAGGGAATGGTGAGAGGGGACATCTTTGCCTTGTTCCTTATCTTGGCAAGAAAGCTTCTAACTTCTTATTTGGTTTTAAAATGGAAAATTTGACAAGTAATAAAAAATGAGTTACTCTACCACAACAAAAAGATAACTCTGACCTGGACCAGTCACCAAAGAGTCAACATGTTCAGCAGCTGTAAATATCTCTGGGCAGGCCCACCTTCTCTCATTAAATACCATCTGGATCTCTAGGACTTCCAGAGAACATCTTGAGACAGCCCAAGTTCCTCACTAGGAATCAGGCAGGAGCCATCTTCAATTCCGGGTTGGGAATGTCTCCTCCCTGTCATTCATCAAAGGCAAGAACACTGGAAGGAAATTCAGCTCTACTGCTTACAAACTGAATCATCCTCCCACCACCAACCCAGTATATTGCAAAATGGTCCTTTTTAATGAGACATTAGTAACACCTTCCTAAGAGAAGCTAAAACTGGGGAAATCTCGCCAATGTTTAATAACTGATGTTCCTGAATTGCAATGAACACTACAAAACACCTTATACACTAAAATCAGAATTTTAAATAGACAAGTGGGACTAGCCACAGAAGGTGTCCACTCATGGTGAACAGTGAGCCTTTCAGCCCTATGCCCACACAAGGAAGTGATGCTGAGCACCACTGAGTGTGCAGGCCCTCACAGCCTCCCAGGTCCTCCTTCTTCCAGGTGCACAGACTCCAACAATACAGACCACAAAAGCAGACAGAATACACATGCAAATTTAATCACAGGTCAAAGAGTTATTGAAATGTAAAAAGTAATGTCACTCTTCTCACTAAATCTTGTTTTGTTTTAGAAAATATATTTTTCATAAATATATTTCATCAGAAAGTAACTTGCTTTTAATGAAATTATAAATAAATATAATTGTAAAGTTTTTTAATTTTTAACTTCCCAAATAGTAAATACTGATAGATATTGCCCCTGCAAATACAAACTCTTCATTTTCAATAATTGCTTAGTGTTAATGGACCCTGAGATCAAAAAGTTACTGGTAAAGAAGGAAGAGAATATTCAACAAGTTCAAGAGGTTAAGAGTCCAGTCTCTGGTAGACAATGTGCTGAATTCTTATCCATCAACTCTGTTCTTGAGGCAGGTTCTCCCCTGGAGTGCAGTGGCATGATCACAGCTTACTGCACCCTCAAACTCCTAGGCTAGTGATCCTCCTGGCTCAGCCTCCCAAGTAGCTATGACTACAGGTGCGTGTCACCACACCCAGTTAATTTTCTAATTTTTTTTTTTTTTTGGTAGAGAAAGAGTCTTACTATATTGCCCACACTGGTCTTAAACTCCTGGCCTCAAGCAATACTCTCTCCATGGCCTCCCAAAGTGCTGGGATTATAGGTGTTAGCAACCCCGCCCAGTCGATCCACTCTAATAGTGACATGTGTGCACATATTTTGAACAAGAATATACTCATGAAAAGGGAAATGTACTTAGCAAAGAGTCTTCTAAGAATCTATGTTTTCATGATATTTTCCCCATATAATTTGTAATCAGCCAAGCAGGAACTTCTGACACTCTGCATCTGGGAAGCACAGCCAAAGGTTAGAAATACACAATTCAACCCTTTCCACTTCTCTGATTCATTGTTAGTTTATATTCTCAGGCAGAAGGGACTTTCCTCTAGGCAGGAATCATATCTTTACTTCATCTGGAGCCTGTGCCCACACCAAACACAGTAAAATATAAACAGAGACTCATTACTGCCAAGGCACCAACCAACATCACAGGTTCATGGCAATATCAGTGCTGTTCATTCCACTGAGTCTGTTAAACTATGTTTCTTGGCTACAGTATTAAAAACAGGTCAGAAACAGAGGTCTCAAAGAAGCGACCATGGGTATCAAAGCTTGAAAAAGCACTGTCCAATAGAAGGTAATGTAATGAGAAAGAACACAGGCTTAGAAAACAGCCAGCCCTGAGTTCACACCCAGACTCCAGTCCAAACCAGCTCAATGACCTTGGGAAGACTACTGTCAAATGAGTACGTCCCATCAGCATGCAGGATTAGCACAAGGGTCAGGGAGGTCACACATGAAAGTTTCTGGGGACCATCGGTGCTTAATAAATACACGTTTCTATGTTCCTGCCCTATCTTAGCCGGTTTCACAACAAGGGTCAACGTGAGCCCTCCCTCAGACAATGTCCACCAGTCTGCAGCAAGCTTCCACCTTTCAAATGCCCCTATTCTCTCACAGGCAGACCCAGAAAGTACTGTCCTATACCCCCACAGGAGAGGTTGTCCCCAGCTCAGCCATCTCTTCACCATCTCCACATCCCATCATCTCCCCTGGGTGACTGGCTAAGGCCACTGGGGGAGGAGGCACAGACTGACTTGCTGAGTTGCCAAACAAGGAAGGAAACTGTACTCAAACTGTCTGACACCAGACAGTGGCTCTCCACACGTGCATACTAAGAGTCAATGTGTGTGTTTTCCTGGGCTTGTTCATAGAAATGAGACATCAGTGGTCCGGCTTCATGTCTAAGGAGGAAGACCTTGGCTCAGGGCCTACAAACTTCACACAAACTTAAGGAATCTTAAGAGATGCATTCATGAAAGACTGCTGACTGGCCGGTCGATGACATCCCAGGCTCGGCAGTACTAAGCTAGGGCTAGGTGGCCTAGGACACGCACACCCTCTTGAATTTGGGACCCCAGTTCAGTCTCCTCAAACAGCTCCCACAGCCCTGGTCCCTGCTCTGGCCTCCTGTAGCAAGGTTGCTTCCCCAGGGCTAGACTTCACGCAAACACCTTTAAAATAAGAAAGCAGAAGTTCAAGGCACCAAAAGATTTAGAGAAAAACTAACAAAGGTTCTTTACTCTCTTCTTAAAACAATAATAAACAACATTATTTTGTTTTTGCTTTTTCCCCAAATGTTCGAGGAAATCTAGATTCTAATAATATAATACCACCTCCCGGTGGCGGGGTGCAGGGGGCAGGGGGCGGTCAGGCAATAAAGATGTTTGCTTCCAAAAGACAGAGATGGCCCAGGCACCCTCTTCTCAGACATGCATGACCCTCCAAATGTTATTTTCTTATCTGGGGCACTGGGATCCAGCACTGCCTATTATCTAACAGAAATGTCACAAAGGGCAAGCATGCCCAAATGCTCCACTCAGCTACTGCCGTAAGTGCCACATGACTCCTCAGACTTCCTCTTCCTTCCCTCCACTCCTAGGGCACATTCCTCTATTCAAAGAGGGCAAGTCTAGCAGGTGGTACATCACAGGGACTGCTGCTGTGCCAGACCCTATGTTCCCAGTCCACAATCACAGGCACAGCATTCCACAGCCCATCAGATGTGGCACCCTCTACACTCTGACCACTACATGCTATAACCAATGTCACAAAAGATTTTGTGGGGATGGGAGGGAAATATGCCACAGCTAGACTTTTTCTAGCAAGGAAAAGGAACGGGCATGCATTACCAGCCCTAGGGTGAGCCAATCTTCCCAACATGTCAGACCTGTACTCTGTGTACAGCACACTCCAGAGCTCTCTGGCACCTGCTCCTCAGCAATGGCTTCTGCATCCCGAGGCTGAAGCAAGCGCCCCCATGGGCACACTCAGCCCACAGCCCACGCAGCCAAATAGAGGGAGGCATCCTCAGCAGAACAGCAAGGAAGGCGGTGCAAGCAAGTGGCCAACAGAGGTAAGTACTTCAGCATGGGGAGGTTAAAAAAAGATTTCACTGACAAACCTGAAGGAAAACCACAGTGAGAGGTGGAGATTCAGGGCATGAATGCCAAACTCACATTTCCAGCTCATTAAGATAAAGTCAAGTTCGTGGCCAGGAAGCAAAAATGAGCACTGGCTGACAGATTACAATGCCACAATACTTTCCTTAGCTCTATCTCTGTTCTGAGACAACACCGATGAGAGCTGAAATGAAGACAACAATTCACCACAACTTATCCAGCATCTACTGCATACATGGCTGTACCCAACCTCAAATCTGTTATAGATGAGGAAACTCCAGCTCAGAAAGACAAGTAAACAGGACCACAAAAGGCCTGTGACAGGGGCTACAACCCAACTCTCTGGTAGACGTGGCTCCTGTTAACTGAGCACCTACTTGGTGTCAGGAACTTCAATGATCTTCAATTTTCCAATAATCTTAGAAAGTAGGAGTCAATTAGCCTAATTTTCCAGATGAAAAAGCAGCAGAGGTTTCAAGAACCTAGGGAAATGGGAACTTCTCTTATTCATTGCTGAGAGGCCTGGAGCAAATAGGACAGATGGAGAGGGTTGAAGGAAAGACATCCTGTCTCAGCATTGCCTCCCGCATGCACTCACTCAGGGCGAGGCTGTGAGGCAGGCCACAGAGACAGAATCTTTGAAAACCAGGTTCCCATAGCTCCTCTGGGGTGGAAGAAGATTTAAAGGAAATGAACAGGGTGTTCCCACCCCTGTTCAGCACCCCCATACACCACTGCTACCATACTGAACTGAGTGCTGGGAGTATACTACCCCAGGGAATGGTTCATGCCATCTGCTGACCTGCACTGACAGTTTCATCCTGCTCTTCTGTCTCCAGCCGTGGAGCCCGACTCCCAGGGTCAGAGTCACACTCTCAGACCGCCTTTCCCATCAAGCTCACAGGCTGCAGTCCAAGGCACCCCAGGCAGCGAGCTTCCCTGAGCCGACAGCACACGGAGGTGCCCCTTTGCTCTGCAGGGTAGATGATGACTCATGGCCTTTCCAGCTGTGGCCACGGCCCTGAGAGTTCTGTGTCCCTGCCTCTGGTCTCTGGAGGAACCAGCCACTAGCAATTGACCAGAGCCCCAAGAGTATGGAAACACTTGCTGGGAGAACCCTCTAGGGTCTAGGCTGGGGCCAAAGAGAGGTTCTTGAGCACCCCTCAGACAGGGAAAGAATCAAACCCTGCCATCCAGGCCATGCTAGGCCAAGATGCTCCAGGAGACTCTGTCCACAAGTGCTCCAGTGCAGGCCAGCAGGAGGGGTTCTACACAGAAATGGCAAGGCAATGCAGGGGCCACTCTGCACTATACTCTCCACCTAGCACCTAGCACTCTGCCCTAGCATAACAGGTAGCACTTACTACCCACCTGAGGGTCCTACCAGAGTCCCCACCATTAGACCCTACGTTCTCATAGTCTCCAAGAAAGCCAAGAACCATGGGCAAAGCCTGGGAGCTGGAGGCTTTGGAAGGCAACCTTGTGACTTAAAATTACCACATGCTTACCATCTCACAGAGACTGTTTTAAAAACAGTTACTATGCCATTTGATGTTTGACTTTGCTCATAGTTTTATCTACATTGTGAACTTTTTACATTTTTATACAAAAAGATTTTTTTTTTTCATTTTATCTTTTGTGTCATCAAAGGTGTCATGGGCTTCGTGGAAAGGGCTGAGATATTAAAAAATAATTTCATGTTTAAAAAAATAAAAATAACACACTAGAGATCAGTCAGGCCTGTATCTATGACCCAGGACTGAGTCTCTTCCCTTCTCTGGGTCTGGGTCTCTTATGTTCTCCAGGGCCCTTCTAGCTAGGTGGTCTTGTTCAGACCCCAACAAGCTTGTGCCTCAACTACCCATTAGGCTGCAGACCAAGTAGCCATGGCCACATCTCTGTGAATTCCAAAGTCTTCAACATCTCCCCAAAGTAGCTGGTGACTTCAGTGGCCTGTGTGCTTCTAAGGACCAGACCCACACAAGATCCTTAAGCTGTGAAGCAACCTGTGGATGACCCTGCCAAGACTCCCCAATCTTTGTCAGTCCCCATTGTCTTCTGCTGGATCTCCCACCAGGCAAACGTCCGAGGAGCAGAAGCTCAGCCCAACTCATTAGCACCCAAAAATAAAGCAGAAATAGCTGCACTTCTTCCAGCAGCCCCAGGCCCTCCATACCCTTGCTGACCCTCACAATGACCCTGCAGAAAGGGGATCATGGCACCAGGCTTGAGTTGCCCTTCAAAGTTCCAACTGACAGCAGCAAAACCAGGAGTGTGAAGGCCAGTTGGTGCAAGGACAGTTGGTAACAAAAGCACTGCTGATGCCAGTCAACAGTTGAGGTAGAGAAGAGACCTGTGTTTGTCCCACAAGAAGCTGAGAGTTGCAGTCACTTCCAAAATGAAGACCCTTATCTGCCTTCGATGTTTCCTCCATCAAGAAAACGGCAATGGTGGGCGGTGCCTGTGGCTGAGTGGGTAGGGCGCTGGCCCCACATACAGAGGGTGGCAGGTTCAAACACAGCCCCAGCCAAACTGCAACCAAAAAACAGCCAGGCGTTGTGGCGAGCGCCTGTAGTCCGAGCTACTCAGGAGGCTGAGATAAGAGAATCGCCTAAGCCCATGAGTTGGAGGTTGCTGTGAGCTGTGTGACGCCAGGGCACTCTACCGAGGGCGATAAAATGAGATTCTGTCTCTACAAAAAACAAACAAACAACAACAACAAAAAATCCAGTTCCTCAGGCCAGGTGCGGTGGCTCACACCTGTAACACTAACACTCTGGGAGGCCAAGGTGGGTAAATTGCTTGAGCTCAGGAGAGGCAAAAGGATGGCTTGAGCCCAAGACCTGTACATTGCTGTGAGCTATGATGCCACAGCACTACCCAGGGCAATGGCTTGAGACTGTCTCGAAAAAGAAAAGAAAAGGGCAATGGTGACATGAGTGAGAGCTGTGCCCAAGTCCTAGCAGAAGGGCAGGTCCACACCAGGAGAAACCAAGAAGAGCAACAATGCCTCAGCATCTGACTGCAGGTGGGGAAACAATGCCACAGTACCAGCCAGCCTCACACACTGGGGAGGAAGGCTAAGTGACCCTAGGACCTCCTGGCTTCCAGAATAATCTCCTATAGCAACTGCTATAGAACTAACCACTCAGAAAGTGATTGCATTTGGAGATGAAATTTTTTTCTAGTGCTTGAATAAAAGAGGGAGTTTCACATTTTATCCACTTCCGCATCCCTTAACAATAAAAACTTATTTAAAAATCCATGAATATGTAAACGGCATTTTAAATATGGAAATGCAAAACATGCAAGGAAACAGTCTAGGTGCGAAATATTAATGGCATCTCATCTTGCTGAAAGACGCAACACAAGCTGGCTAAAGCAGCAGGATCAGGAGTCTTGGCCAGCACGCTTGGAGCCCACAACAGCAGATGCCAAACCTGCCTCTTCATGAAGGAGCAGTGTCCTCACCCAGAGGGCTCTCCCTGAGGAGGGAGTATGGTCCATCCACCCAGGTTCAGTCACAGCCTGCCATCGCCCCTAAGTACCAGCTCAGAGCCCCCACCTGGTGTGTTCAGTCATGTGCTAGGCTGGCACAGCAGCCTCTCCTTGGGGGCCCAGATGGACCACATTGTCTCCTGAGAGACAGGAACCAGAAAGCGTTACAATCTGAGCATAAGAGTACCTCAGATGGGTCCCAGCACAAGCTGGAGGGGCCTGTCTCTGTGAACAGCACATCCACCCTGAGACCTGGCAGTACAAGCACCTGGGGTCCATGAGCCCTGCACCCTGAACTTCACTAACACTGACCAGGAAACAGCTGGAAGACTCTCTTTCCTGGAAGACTGAGGGAAAACACTCTTCCAGGAAAGAAGACTTATCAAGTAAGGGAAAGAGAAAAACAGCCCCAAGGAGCACTTGTGACAGATGCCCATTCACACTGAGGCCTTCCAGTTACACAACCACCTTCCCTCCCTCCCCACCTCCTCTTCTCTCTCCCTCTAGTTGACCACCAAATTTATGGGCTTGATACCAAAAGCATTGCTAAGGAGGCCCCACAAGGAAGTTCTAAGAGGAGAGAGCAAGAGCCAGTGGCTATAAAGAGTGCAGGCACCATCTCACGTCCAAGCCTGGGCACTGCAAGCAGGTGCCAGCACCCTGGGAGGCTGCTTCATGCTGACAGCCTGAGGAAAGTCCAGCCTCCTCCATGCAACCTGGCTACTGTGACAGGTGTGGCTGAGTGCTTTTATTTAGCCAAAAGTCCCAAACAAGCAGCAGAAGGGCTTCAAAACCAAAAGCATGGGCAGACGTCAACAGAAAGAGCCAGGAATCACCACAGCACACCTCAAGGCAGTGCAAACCTGCACTGTCTTGGGTCAGAAGTCCACAGCTGGGCCTTCAGCTTCCAGGTCTGGCCACATCAAACAGAGGGGCTCAGGGCCATGTTAAAGCATAGTGCCAGATGCCAGGAGCAGGAATGGCAGATCCACTAGACGCATGACATTTTCCTGAAAAGTGCCTGTCCCACTGAAGAGAAAACTGATCCAAAGAAAGATGAAAAACTTTTCCTAAGGGCACGTGCTAACAAGACTGACCAAAGTTGTCCTGCACCAAGTTCCTAAAAGGATTGGCGCTGTGCTGAGGGCGTGTGCTGTGATAACTACTACCCAAGAGGCAGACACTTCCACAGCCCCTATTTTAGAGACACAGGCAGTGCACCCAAGGCTGCCTCCTGCTGGGGAAACCCAGTCCCATGCCAGGCCAAGGCAGTGAGTGAAATGCCACCACAATGCAGGTGCACTCTGCATCCGAGGACACCACTGGGCCCCACACCAGATTGGAAGAGAAAATACAAGCACTCCCTGTATCCCAGTATACACTTCAGCCACTGTCCAGCCAGCCAGTGAGAGACAGGCTAAGGGTCAGCCCAGGTGTGATACACAAGGGGCCACTGAGGACAAGATCAGGACACAGGCAGAGATCATAGCAGATTCTCTATGGCCAGGCACAACCCCCAGCTTCCCTAAGAAGATGGGCCATGCAACTCACCAAGGGAAACCACAGAGACCACTGCAAGAGGACCACAGGAATTGCCACAGCTCATAGCCTCACTTCCAAGTAAAGTCCACACGTGCACAGGACCAGGGCCTGACAGCCCAACTGCACTTTGTGGACTGACAATTCTGAAAAGTCCCCGGTAAGGTCTGATGATGCTAAAGGGAGCTTCCTTCCAGGACAGCCATGAAAGTCCCACCCTGGATCATCACCATTACGTACCACACAGGTGTCCCATTCAAACATCTGCTCTCTATTGCAAATATACCAGCTCTTATGCCATTTTCCACATTTTGTTTTTTCCCCCCAAAAAATTCTGGCCCACTACTACAAGATCTAACTCAAAAGCCATTTCTCCTACTTTGTAGCCAGAAAATAGATATCTCTACCACAGAACACACCCCCTTCTCATTCTCCAGTGCTACTGTGGCAGTGTGTGTGCACGCATGTGCACATGCACACACACCCCTCTTACTTCCTCCCTACAACAGCTCTCTCAGCTCTCTACTGCCCAGCCCATGGCCAGAACCAGCCGAAGCTTACTTAAAAGGACAAGAGTGCTACAGAGTGGTCAGCTCCACACCCAAGACAACCCACCAAGGCCACTGTGCGGCAAAGCCCCAAACAGAATGCTGGGCTTCTTCCACTATGGCACAAATGCAGACCTGGAGCACAGCAGCCTTCCAGGTGCTACTTGAAGGGAATGAGATAACACCACTTAGTCATAAAGCAGAAAAGAAAAGTTCATTCTCTAGTGGGACATCGTGTAAGAGCTTTTAGCATAACTCTGCCATGCTCTGAAGCCTGGCCCTGAGAGCCACAGACACCAAGCCAGGATGGGTCAGCATTAAACCAGCCATAGGGAGCCCAAGGCACCACTCAGCCACTGCAACTGCCAAATCAGGTGATCCAACACTCGAATGAAGGGAGGGCACAAACAAGGAACTAGAATGGGAAGAAGAGATGAAGGCACCAGTTCCTACACCATAGTGCGTCTTTAATGATGCTCCACCCAATCCTAGCTGGGCTAGGGTGAGGACACAGTAATCGAAGCCATCACACCACCACCCCCTCAAGGAGTTATTAGGTCATCTAGGCAAAGGGAAGACATTTATTTATTCACTCAACAAATACCTGCTGGGCATGGATTAGGTACAAGCACATAAGCACACAATGACCAAGGTCCTTGTATGGCCGTGGGTTCCAACTGAGAGAAATACATAACAAGCATATAAGTTAGCAAGAAAACAAGCAAACACATCAGACAAATGCTGTGAGGGATACAGCAGCAAGGCCAGGAAGAAAAGAAGTACCTGGCAGAGGACACCAGTTCCCCTGGGGGGAAGGAAGCTTCTCTGTCCCAACAAAGTTTCAAAGTGGGTAGCAAGGGCATAGCCCTAGTCAGGGAAGCAAATACCAAGACCCCTTAGGAAGAGGAGGGCAGAAGGAACAAGCAGGTGGGGGCAGAGGGTGGGTGAGAGGACCCACTGCTTCAGGTCTGGAGCATAGAGTGACACGAGAGGATGCACATCTCCAGAGGCCCCTGTCACAGATGGATGGTGCTGAAATCAGAGCAACTTGTGAGGTCCTGTCACCATCAGGAGGGCCACAAGGCAGTCAGCAGGGGCAGGGCATGGCCCATGGTGTGGAAAGGAGGGATGGGGAGGGGAAAAGGGGAGGGATGTGAGTGGGAGGGGACTATTCAGGATCAAAGAGACCAAAGTTTAGGACTCAGCACATAGGAAAAGGGTGCATGTGGGGGTCTCACTCACTCTCACACTCACTCACACTCCCTCTCTTTCTCATTCACACTGAGTAGGAAACAGTGGCACAAATGCTTGTCATCTGAAGGAAAAATCACGATGCTGAGCACTATACACACACTAACATCAAAGCAAAGCTAACAGGCAGGAAGGAGCACATACTTCCAGCAGAATTCAAAAAAAGACAGACCCAGGCCTGGAAAGATAGACAGTAGAACACATGGGCCTGGGCTGTCACAGACAGAGGAGCCAGTGCAGAATCAGGAGCAGTGACAACATCTGTCTGGAGCACAAGGTGCTCAACCACTGACTCCTCTTTCATTGAACAAGGACTGTGCTGGACATCAGAGAGACCCAGGCCTCAAGGAGTTCACAGTCCCTTTGAGTAGAGTGACAAGTGTGACAAGTTCAGTGACAGGAGAGGACACCCACAGTCAGAGGAAATCACTCCACCCTGGGTCAGGGGAGTTAAAGCCTACACGCCTTCCAACTCCAGCCCAGGTAGCCCAGAAGCCTCTCCAGAGAAAAGAACATGGGAGCAGAGCACATCCCTGGAACAGAGGGCCTTGGGAGAATCACAAGAGGCAGGACCACCAAGACAGGAGGGCAGACTGTCAGTCCCGTGGCCTAGGAAATCACAGAAGGACAGACCACAATAGCCTTCTGCCAATAGAATGACAGGAGGCAGGACCACCAAGATAGGATGCTGGACCAGCACTGCCCCCTCCAAGCTCATGAGGCTGAAAAAGTAGTTCACGCTCCAAGGAACTCCACCTGCGGCAGATGGCTGGGCACAGATCTTACAAACCACAGGTACCAAGCTGAAATGCTATCACGGGGCAGAGGGCAGGGTGACAAACAGGGACCAAAATGAGAAGGGCAGCCACAAATAAATAAACAATGTAAAGCACATGATGACCAATGTAGAATGGCCAGAGACTCAGCCGCCACCTATAGCACAAACCAATAAGACGTGACAGAGCAGACACAGAAGGGCCAGAGACCAGTCAGTCTTCTAAAAGGCTACAAGTGGCCATGTTCTGAGACAGAACACCAGTGAGGTTTAGGGTGACACTAATAGACAACAATAACAGCTGTCTTATTTTACAAGCACTTTAGTATGTGACCCCCATACCTGATCTCACTCAGCACCCTCATTTTAATCCCAAGAGTAGACACTGCTATGATTTCCATTTTACAAACAATGACGAGAGAGACAGTGACACAGGAGGAGAAAGTGGAGGACATATAGAACACAGTCCAGGCAGGGCTGAACTTCATGCAGGTCTCAAACTTGACTGTTCAGTAGAAGCCCCTGAGCACAAGTGACCTAAATCTAAGTTAAAGACACAGTTTCACACTCTCACTGAGCATATCCGACATGCTCAGCAACAAAACACAGCCAGTGGCCATGCTCTGAGCAGCATCGACACAGACACAGTCAGCATCACAGGAAGCCCTGCCAGGTGGCACTGTCTAAGCAAAGGTCTGGACTCCTGACCTCTGCACTGAAGCAACAAACAGCACACTGTATGGGCTGCATCTCAGTCTCCAAGAACCCTGGAAACAGTGGGTGCAGGAATAAATGTCATGTGGAGAGCTGATGAGGCAGTGGCCATGCCAAAAGTCTTTTTCCCAGGTGGAAAAGCAGAGGCTCAAGAAGGCAGAGGCTTCCTCGGGGCCTCACTGCCAGTCAAAAGGAGTTCCAAGGACCTGGTTTCACATAGTTCATCTGCAGGGGTCACTGCACTCCACATCCTGGACAGAGAAAGTCACCTGCTTTCCAAGGCGCTCTTCCCTTGGTCCTCAAAGAGCTGTTCACACCCCTGCTCCGAGGGCTGATACCCCGGGACATGCAACCAGCACCTGCTATGGGAGTACATCCTGACCTGGAGCCACCACAGGCACCAGAACTCATAGCTAGCGAGCCCCACTGCAGCCCTAGAACAAACAGGCCACAGCAGACTGCCACACACCAATGCACGAAGGCAAACCATGAGACACAGGCTGGTTCAATACCTTCTGTCAAAGCCCAATTACATTGAGTGGCACTGAAGCCGAACAGACATGGCAAGGGTTCTGTCTCCATCAGTGATAACCCCAGCTGCCCACTTGTTCCAGGAGAGAAACTGGCCAAGACCAGCATGAGACCTGGCAGGAACACAACTGAGGAAGACAGTTAAAGAGCAGGCTGGGCCAGGGTCCTCACCGACTCATTTCTCTTACCCGCCACACTCATCCATGGACTATTCTGTCATCAACACCTCTCAGAGCAATCTGCAGCCCAATCCCATTTGATCACCACCACTGGCCATACATAAGAAACAACTCACCTTCATGGAGTCCCCAAAAGATTCAGCCCTGCCATGCCCTAAACCCTCTCAGAAGTCACACAGTGTAAAGCACATGATGACCAAGGTTTCTATGATGATTACAATAACCCACTAACGGCTTGCGTACTATACCAGGCGCCAGTCTATATGCCTTACCAAGGTGATTCTTAGTCCTCACAACGAGTCTATGAGTGGTACTGTCACTGCTGACAGAATGACAGGCAAGGCACAGGAATGCTCACCAGATGATCCAAGGACACAAAGCTGCTCGGCAGGAGAGCTGATGAGGCAGTGGCCATGCCAAAAGTCTGTGACACCTGCCTAGCTACTGGCACCTCTGCACAGATCAAGAGCACCATAACTCACATAGACACCAGAAAACAAGGAAACAAGGGTTCATTCTACTCCAAGATAGCTTGAGAGAACAGCCTAAATGCTTGGGGAAAACAGCAGAAAAAGAGCCACATTAGGAATCATGGCTACTATGCTGATCCTAACACAGTCTTGGGAGGTAATAGAAACATCTAAGGCAGGTAGATTCCCCAAAACGCACCCACCAAGTGAGCCACCTCTGGTATGGACAACATAGGTGATAATTACTCATCTCAACCCTTTATTCTTAAGTCCCTTCCACTTAATGAGAACATGTCTCTTCCCAATACTGCCAGAGCCCAGGCATTAAGGATGGCAACAGCAGACAGCACAGGCCAGGTGGCTCCGAATGACACCTCAGGCTAAGGCCCAGGAAACTCTAGGATTCCAGGTGCCTCAGAGTTGCCAATCTGATGGCTTCAGACCAAGGGCTCTTCTGAGACCTCCAGAGCCCAAGCACAGCAAAATGTAACCTTCAAACAAAATGCAGTGATTAGAACAGCCCAGAGCCAGAGGGTCATTCCGGGACGGAACAGGTGGCACTTGAAGGCTGATGAACCACCAGCCCAGAGGAGATGACCCAGCCAGCTGCAGTGGCCAAGGCAAACAGGATGCACAGAGTTCTACCTGTGTTCCTGTCACTCCACTTAGTTCTCAGCCGGCTGTGCCTAAATCAGCATCAAGAAAGGTCTCTGTGACTTTGGACAGGCAGGAAGCATCGCAAGGGCCATGACCCAGGTCTCTGCTGAGGCAGGGGAACAAGGGACAAACAGCCTGGATTGCGGCCATGTCCAGTGCTTCTCAAGGGCAAACGCTCCACCCTCAGATATACCATGCAGAGCTCTAGACACAAAGACCTCAACTCATGTCCTGTTCTGCTACTTCTTAGCTGTGCAGCCTGGCGCTCAAGTTCCTCTTCTGCAAAACTGGGAATAACAGCAGTGTTTGCCCTGGAGTTTTTGTTTTGGGTAAAGTGAGACAGTATGTGTGAACATGTGGCAGACTGATTGTGTTCATCATCGCCATCATCACCATGATGTCCACAGACGGGAGCCCTGCACCCTGACAGGGTTCTGAGAGACCCTGCTCCTCCCTACATCCCCTCCAAGAATATATTTTACCTTCAGCAAAGCAGAGAAGCACAAATAGTGCAGCCCCACCTACCCCTGCACAAACTTCCTAGACCTTGACCATCAACACATCCCCTGAGCCCAGCAACACATTACACTTGAATCTGAAAAAGGATGCATATATGGTCTGAGCCATGGAGGAACACAGCTTCCCAGCTCCAGGAGATACACCATTAGACTCAAACGAATGAAAACAAGGCCAGGCTCTCTGTACCGTAATTAACTTCCTGTCTAAAGGTAAAGAGGATTAGGAGGGCTGACAGATGCCACTCATACCAGCGATCCATCCATGAGCCCTGAGGTGTCTGAGGATGGAGAAGAAAGGGAAAAGCACAGAGAGGCCCAGCTTGCTGGTGAGGACACCCTCTCACTTAAACACACATGAATACATGGCTCTCCTGGAAGGGCTTCCTAATGACGTTCCACAACCTCTCCTTGATCTGAGATCTCTCCCCAACCCCAGACCTACAACCAGCCACTGGACTCTTATCACCACATCCCCAGGGACAATGAAGAAATGCTATGTGCCAGGTGTGTTACCGAAGTCACCTCACTTAACCCTCAAAGCAGCCCTATAGATAGACACTCTCCACTATGAGATAAGGAAATTCCCAAGTACAGTACTTGAGTGAACCTGCATAAAGCTAACAAACAAGTTCCTCACAACCTGTGAAAGTTGTTAGCCCCCCACCCACTGCTGTCTAGAAGGGCTCAGGAAGCTTTTTCTCTCTCCAACACCAACCCCAAGACCAGAAGGAAGCACATGTCCAGCCTCCAGCCTAAGGACCCCAAACATTAAAACAGACAAAAAAATTTCAGTCCAATTGGCAACAGAGGTTAGAACCATGATTCACCAAAAAGAAAGACCAGAAGCTATAAGGCTATGGTATGAAATACTCTCTTCACTCTAGGCTAACAGGCGGCCTCGCAGTGACTCTAAGATATGACGTCACTTTATATCATAGCCAGGTGATGGCTCTGCAACTCAGCACCTTCTCAGTGCCTGCTTGATGCAAGAGGACTGGGTTTCTCTGCACCTTACTCCATACAAAGTTCAGCTCACACCTTCACTGTGCTGCTATCCCTTACTTATAATTCATCCTGCTAGCAAAGTTCCAGGTTCGTCTCAGAAATAGGGCAAAATACTACTGCTGTAATTATGGAGAGAAACTGATAAAAACAAGATTTAGAATTCCAAAAAGGAGACCACCCAAACGACTCGCTGACATCCTCTGTGGAAATCAGTCATTGTGCAGGTACTAACCTGCACATTGCTGACAAAGACACTGGTTGCTGTGAGAGTGACAACAGGAAAAAGTGTTCTATTCTGCACATACGATCAGCAAAGGAGGGAAGTTATGTGTCATACATGTAAGCACGTCAAGACTGGCACTGTCTTTATACTCCTCACAGAAATAAAATAAACTGCAACATTTGTCTTCTAAACTACAGAAAATAGAAATACCACCGACCCAGCCACTCCACTTTAGAAATTCATATTGAGGAAACTATTCAAAGATTATGCCACAAAAAGTCTGATAGCATTGATTATAATAGCTAACATTCAAAAAGAAAAGTCACTCAGCATGGGATTATAAAGAATAGGACACTCAGGCAGAGCACAGTGCCTCACACCTATAATCCAGGTTCTGGGAGGCCAAGGCAAGAGGGACTGCTTGAGGCCAGCAGTTCAAGACAAGCCTGAACAAGAACAAGACCTTGTCTCTACAAAAATTACTTTAAAAATTAGCTGGATGTGGTGGTATAGACCTATATTTCCAACTACTTGGGAACCTGAGGTAGGAGGATTGCTTGAAGGCCAGAAGTTTGAGGTTGAAGTTAAGGTTACAGTGAGCTGTGATGGTGCCACTGCACTTTACCTTGGATAATAAAATAAGACCCTGTCTCTAAAAAAACAGAAAAAGTATAGGGTAGTCACGTGATCACTTATTAAAAAGCTGCTAAAATGATATGAACAAATATTTATTAGCAGAGAAAGATTGATATGATCAATTATTTGGTACAAACAGCAAATGAGAACACAAGGGCAAGAGCACATGACTGCTGGTCCACACGTCCAAGGAAAAATGCCTGGAAGCAGTCCTCTGACACTACAATCTCAAGGGGAACCAAGGTCTGTTCTTCAGTGACTGCACATTACTTTTAATGAGAACAAAACAGAAGTGACCCTTTCTAACTTTTTAAAAACACCGCCTGCCTGATCTGTACTACTGTGGCCTAACATCATGGTCTGACATTCTGCCATATTGCCTGCTTCACATTTAATCTGAATTTCTGCTTAATTGCTTCTAAAAGACTTGTGAAAATGCAATTAGCTGTTCCATGTTACACCTTATGAGGTTCCCTGACCCCTCACAGCAGGCCATGAAGGACAGCGATGAACCAATTGCCACCTCAGAAAACAGCAGCCAAAGGCACAAGGCCAGCACAGTCATGTGCTGAGGACCAGCACCACCACTGCCCTGGGTTTCACCTCCTTCCTGGGCCTTGGGAGTGAATACAAAGGCAGGGCACCCCATTCCCTTGGGAATCCCAGCCCCAAGCACCTAGGAGGTACATAGCACATAGGTGAGTAGGGTTCTCACCTACCTGAGCTTCACCAGGATCTGCAGTTCACCTCTGTCAGGAAGTATCCACCTCTGCCCCACCCCTCACCTCTAGCAAGAAGCAGCAGAGATCCCAGAACATCTCAGTTCCTGGGCATGACACACAGCTTGCTGAGACCTCACAGCACCCAGTCACCTCTAGCCCCATCTGGTCAACAGACAGAGATGAAAATAACGTCAGAAACCTACCTGAGTCATACAACCAACAGACCACAAAACACCAACTTTAGCATCAAAGGCCACCTATGTCTCTCCACAGCCCCCTCTGAAGGGCACAGTTTGCAACACATCTCTCAAGCTGGCCAGAGTGATGCTCACCAACTGGAGCTGAAAAGGTTGACACAGCGCAAAAAGCCACATCATCCTATGCCAAGCCAGAGCACACAGACACACACAAAAAAACTAATCTAGGAAAATACAAGAACCTTGGGATTTGCATGCAACTTCTCCCTGACCTCCTACACAGGCCTTTGAGCAAGAAGGGAACAGTACCAGGGCCCATACCTCACCTCCCCAAGACCCATTTTGCCGAAGAGGGCAAAGCACCAATACCTCAACCTCCACCCAGGGCAGCCTCAGATGCCTAGAAGGAACCCACAAGGCCTGTAAGGTAGAAGAGGAGGGGGTCACAAGACACCTGCACACTGCAGAGGCTGCTCCCTGGGGCAAAGACTCTAGCCTCACAAAGAGGTGGCCTGGTTCAGTCCATGCTTATGACTACAAATGGAGGAGGTAGGAAACAAGATGGGGAAACCCACAGATGGAAGTGTTTCCTCCCACGTGCTCACTGGATACAGTGTCTGGGCCTGCTGCCACTGGTCAAAGCAAGTAATTTTAGACAGCTTCACTGTTTGGTAGAGAAAAATAAGTTTCCTTTCCCTTAATGGTTCATTCTGTTTCATATTCAAAGTAAAATGAAGAAGATCGCCTGGCAAAATGGTAAAGCTTTAATTTCAAATCACTTTTAATGCCTGTTTCATCTAATAGTGGCTTTGAAAGCAAAAGGCAATCTCAATCATTTGAGATTTTTTAAGCAAATTGATGTGATTATGTCCAACATAACCAGATGCTTCTAAAAGCCAATTTTCAAAGTGACATCAGACCCCAAAATAAGAAACTCTTCCTTCTAGCTATTAATAAATTATTAAAGCACTCTCTCCACAGGAGAATAAGCCTATATTTGATAACCAATAGCAGGCAGGCTGGCTCCAGGCCTTCCTCACAGACCCACCACTGGTGGTCAGCTGTGCAGGCACAGGAGCACCACCCTGATCCCACCACACGTCCCCTCCCTCTGCCCCATTCTTACAGAAGGCCAGAGCCCATGCCACTGTTCACACACCTCAAGGTCCTCCACCATGAATCAGACTGGGCTCAGCTCATCCTCGGTAGCTCAGTCTTCTCTTGGGGGCAGCTGGTCTGAGGCAGGCTACAGCCCAGTTTTGGCCAGTGAGGCCGAAGTAAGCCTGCTTGGCAGTGGGGGTCTTAGAGACAGTTTCCTGGTTCCAGAAAAGAGATCTAAGAAAAGAGGCTTCTCCTCAGCCTGGCAGCCCCTGGCAGTCACAAGAGACACCAGAAGAGCTAAGTATAGATGAAAAGAAACATAAATGCATTCTTCTCTGCCTGGTTCCCAAAAGCCCTTGGAATTTCCTGATAGGATCATCTCCCATTATTCACAAAGCACCCCTTTCAATCACACCTGAGCTCATGCTAATGAACTAGCTTAGGGTGGTCCCCTAGATAGTTAGTTCAGGATGGGGCTAGTCACCAAAAACCACACGACCCAAGGTGGGAGCTTCCAGGGGGAGGGCAGTGGGCTGCTGGAAACTAGGTTATAAAAACTCTCAGATTCCAGGATTTGAGGAGCTTCCAAGCTGGTGGCACACCCAGAGAGGGGATAAGAGTCCCATGCCCCTTCCCCATATCATGCACTGTACACACTGTTTCCAGGTGGTATCCTTCACAATAAGCCAAGTACAGTAAAGAAAGCACTCTCCTGACTTCTATAGATCATTCTAACAGATTATCAAACCAGGAGGTCATGGAGTCCCCTGAGGGCCCAACACTTGTGACTGGCATCTGAAGTGGGGGTGACTTGCAGGACCAGGGACTCAACCAGTGGCGCTGCACTAAATCCAATAGTTAGTGTCAGAAATAAGTGGAATTGCAGGATACCCAGTTGGTGTCAGAGTTGGAAAAGACATCACACACTTGGCCACTTGGTTTCAGGAAGCCCTGGACAAGGCCAGGCAGCTACCCACTTTCTGGACTTTCTACCAAGCTAGGGAACAAATTTGATGGCTACTAAAGCCAGCCAAGTGAGATTTTTGTTATTTGTAAAGTCATCTGGACATTGGAATTCTCTCCCTAGGCCCTCTTTGAGGGCACAAGCCAGTATGTACACATTTTCCCCTACAAACCAAGTTTCTACACCATGAGGAGGTCACAGGGAGCCCACACTCTGTCAGAAAGATGAGAATGCTTCAGATCCAAGCAGGGACACCACATGCCGGGAAGCCAACCCCTAGACGCCCAGTGGCAATTCAGCATATTGTCAGAATTATGAAAGTGCCTCTTCCAAGTCTTTCCACCACATGGAAGAAACATGGGGCAACCACAACCCTCAAACCCTGGTCCCACCACCCCATTGTAGGCCAAGGCAGACCAAATGGAGAAGCACAGCTGGTCCCACATGAGCTAGGTGGGCACCCCACCTCCCTCGCCCTAACTCTCCCAAATTAACACTTCCCCACAAATGCCCTGGGCTATCACAGCTACCTGCTGGTGATGGCGTTGTTCTTGTCTTTCAGGGCAAGCTCTCTCTGCTGCACCTCAACAACAAATCTGGAAAGGTCTTCTGGAGTCCTGAGGAATAAAAAAGACACACTAAGTTCCAATTGTTCACTGAAAGTAAATATAGTTCTGCTTACAAAATTGAAGGCCAAAAACAATGCCCATAGCTGATCTGTTTCTGGGGTGGCACACATGTACCATGACCTAAGTTCAACTATAGCTTGCCACTAGCTACTCAACACTGGGCCAATCACTTTCATAAGCCTTCATGTTATTTCACCCGCAAAAATAAGGACAATACGTAGCAAACAGTGTCATTATACAGCGGGAATTAGATAACATTTATGAACATCTACCAAGTGCCTGGCAAAAAGGAAGCACTCAGTGGCATCAGCCTCCTTTCCTCTCCTCTGCTGCAAAATACCCCTGTAACAACAACAAGAGCAATGATAATAGGTCCCCACACATACAAAACTATTCCAGACTAACTGGCTCAGCTAACACTTGAGCAGTCCCACTGCTGTTGCCATTTGGTAAAGAAGGAAACTGAAGTTCAGACCTATTAAGTGCCTGGTTCAAAATCCACGCCACTAATGACAGCAACAGAACCTCAATGTGAATCATTTCTTCTCACTTAACGCTGGAACTCAGGAGAACACAGAGAGAATTTGAGAACTTACAAAAATTATACCCCATGGTGTGTGCATGTCCCCAGACACACAAGATAGCTGAGGACCCACCCTTGTTCTTTCCACCACCTATCACGGCACCAAGTACAGGGCCATGCAGAAAGCAGGGTGCTGTGCACCCCACACAGGCAACATTAGGGGAACTACCACTGGGACACTGAGAGACAGTGATCCCTACACTGGCCAAGGAAGCTGTAACTCAAGCCACACCAGTAAGGCCCATGCCCCATGAACACAGAGTTCTGCACAAAGACACACAAAGAGTGGCCACTGGTCCCAAGAGCAGCTCTGAGTGTCAGTGTCAATAATGTGAGCACCCACCTCATGGCATGCTTGTGCTCCCTCTCTTTCTCTCTGTGCTCAGATAAGCATGCTGCAATCAAGGACTCTAACAGGAGCCAAGTCCTGCCTCCACACATGGCAAAGTCTATACATTAAACCTTTGGGACCCTTCACCTCACAAGAGCCATATACCAGCCTCTCTGTCCTTTGAATATCTCTGTCTGTGCGGTCCCCAAAACGCTGCAACATCTCATTGGAAAGTCCCTTCCTATGCCTCCTGATGCCCAGCTTCTTCTGACATAGGCAAAGTGTCACTTCCTGAAAGATCCTCTGATCATACCTCACATCCCTCCCCATGTCATTTCTTTTTTGCATGGATTTTGCATGCATTTCTTTTTTGCCCTGACCACTATCGGTCTGTTTAAGTATGGAGTGTCTCCCATTACTAGAATGAAGCTCCCAAGAGTTTGTCCTTAGGACGTCCTGCAGCCTAGCCTGGCCTAGCCCCTAACTCCAAGCAGGAGCCACCAGCAACCCCTTACACACAAAGGACCTCATTCAGCAACCCCACCACCACTACAGACTTTGCTCTCTCTCCTAGACCCCACCAGAGGCCTTCTCTGACCACCTGTCAGGAAACCCCTTGTGTGAACTTCATACAAGGGCATGGAGTGAACAGGTAAGGAATTACCAGGCACTGTTCAGGGATTACTATCCACTCCTCCCTAATTATAAGCTAACTAGGAAAAATGTTTATTAGTAAAAGATCTTTGGAAAAACTGAAATCTACAAAAACAGGAAAAGGTGGGTCTTGCCTTGAGGGTCAGTTATTATCCTTTTCCAAGCTTCCCAACCTCAGGGAGTTAAAAATACTAGTACAAATATAAATAGCAAATAAATAAACCTTTCCAAGCCAGGAGAATTATAGTTTCTTCTGAAACATTTAAAAGAGATATTTAAGTTGTTTTGCATTTTCTACATTAAAGGGTTATATAAATCATAACTAAATCAAAGGGAAAAATTTATTTAAAACAAATAGACACGAAGCTGGGAGGAGGCAAAATGGCCGACCGGAGACAGCTTTACACACAGGCTCCTGTCCAGAAGGAGAGTTAAAGGACAGAATTTTAGCAAGTAAGCTGATGGTTTGGAGCTGAGCCAAGAGAGAAGATTGAAGAGGGCACATCACCCCTACAGAGATGAACTGCAACACAAGGAAACAAAAAATAGGTACAAGACCCATCGCCAAGCAGATGGGAGTCCCCTCCCCCATGAGAACAGCTGACAGTATACTATCTACAAACAAACGAGCAAAGTTCAGATCTCCTCCTATTTTATCCCACAGGAGAGACCTTCTAAAAACCAGAACTCCATCCCTAGAGAGGAACCACTAGTGTGCCATGGCACTCTCCCGCCAGGAATTAAAACTGAACATATACACCACCCACAATTCTGAACTCCCAGCACTCCCCTCCATTCTTACCCCATGGTCTGGAAGCCTGTGCCCCATGGCGTCTAGATTCTTGGGCATTTTCTCGAGAGGTGCGGACAGGGCATGGGCTGTTGCAAGTCTGTGCTGAATTGGTTGCATGGGTGTACAACTGGGACTGTGGACCAAGGGAGCCATAAGGGAGAGGCAGAAATGGTGTCCCACAGCACAGCGCAGTGCAGCAGCAGCGCAGCAGCAGCGATAATAATAAGGCTCACACCCCTCGTGATGTTTTGGAGAAACACGTCTCACCTCTCTTAGCTAGCAGAGGCAGCCGGGCCTCTGCTCCGGTGGCTGCCACAGACAGAACAGATCTGGGACAGAAACACAGTGCCTGTGAGCAAAGGGCATGCCTGAGGCAATATCTGGGTATCGGCCCAGGTGGGGTACAGCAGGACAGAGAACAGAATCAGAATGCGCGCAGAGGAGGCATACTCCCAAGATACTCCCAGGGTGGGGCTGAGTCAGAATTGGTGCTTTTGTGAGCCCAAGATGCAACCGGCCCCCAGGGGAGCATAGCTAGGACAATAGCAGGCACGGCAGCAGCAGCAGCCCAGGGAAGGGCAGGAACTGACAGCTGTCTGTGAGCTCTAACTGTACCCACCCCAACACAGAGTGCAACAGAGACAGAGATACCAGCTCCATGAGATTGGCGCAGCAGCAGCAGCACAGGGCAGGGCTGAGTCACAGTTTTCTGTGAACTCGAACAGCGCCTGGCCCACAGGGGAATATAGCCAGGAAAAAAACACAAGTTCTGCGAGAATATAAATGGCAGCAATATCAATCAGGGGCGGGGCTGGAACTGAGTGAAACTCCCCAGCCTCCATTAAGCACCCGAGGTAGTCAGGCTTCAGCTCCCCCTGCTGGCTGGTGGCAGAGCACCGCAACCTGGCCAAGGAGACATAGATCTCCCAGTGACTCAGGCAGGCGCAAACCCCTGGTGCATCTGCTCATTGGAGGGAACTGAGTCATGGCCCTGTGAGGTTACCAGTGACTGGGCATGACAGAGGTGTAAGGTGGGGAAGGAGACATCAACCTTCCTGTACTAATTCATTTGCTGGGTGGGCCCTTCTGACTCCACTGAGCACCAGAGTGAGTCATACTTGAGCGGCTAGCAGACGCATGCTATCTAGTTGACTTTTTGAACTCTCCCACTTCAGACTGGGTACTGACTGGGACAATTGATTTGGAACTCTTGACCTAGGCTAATCACTCGAAGACCAACCAAGGTGGTACGCTGGTTCTGTTGTTGTGGGAAGGTTTGATTTTCCTTCTCCAGTTGTTGCCCATGAGGGGCAGGGTGTCTTAGTTGCTTGTATTTCTCCACAGATGAGACTTCAACCCAGAGTTATTGATTTACTAGGATTAGACAGAGACTAGCTGAAAACAAGACAGAGTCACTTAGCTCCACCACACCAAGCAGGTCCCCTGTGTCTCAGGCCATAGAACTGTATGGCTCCTTTACAAAGCGGTAGAGGAAAATGTGAAGTCACCAGTCCCAGCTCTTGGGCAAGGGGCTGGTTAATCACTACTCCAGGATCCCCCAATCCAATTTGACTTTATCTGCTCATCTAGCCAAATAGTGAATAATAATCATGGGGCGGAATCAGTGGAAAAACTCTGGCAACATGAATAATCAGAGTATATCAACTCTCCCAAGGAACAACAAGGCAGACACACCAGAAGATACAATTCATAAACAAATGGCTGAGATGTCAGAAATCGAATTCAGAATTTGGACTGCAAATAAGATTAACAGAATGGAGGTAAAGTTGGAATTAGAAATTCAAGGAGCATTTCAAAAGTTGTCTCAATAATTCAATGAATTCAAAGA
>CAUYRH010163661.1:0-23700 GCA_963574655.1 Perodicticus potto | reverse complement strand
TAGCCTTTATATACACTAACAACAACCAAACTTTTTGATTTATTGATCTGTTGAATAATTCTTTTGTTTTCCATTTCATTTAATTATGCTCTCATTTTTGTTATTTCTTTAGTTCTGCTGGGTTTGGGATTGGAATGTTCTTCTTCCTTTTCCAGTTGCTTGAGATGTCTCATTAAGTTGTTAACTTCCTCTCTTTCTGTTCTCTTGAGGAAGGCTTGCAGGACTATAAATTGCCCTCTAAGGATTTCCTTTGCAATATCCCAGAGGTTCTGATAATTCATGTCTTCATTGTCATTTTGTTCCATAAATTTGGTAATTTCCTTCTTAATCTCATCTATGACACATCTATCATTCAGCATAAGGTTATTTAGCTTCCATGTTTTTGTATGAGGATGCATATTCCTGTTGTTACTGAGTTCCACTTTTATATCATGATGGTCTGAGATGATGCAAGGAATAATTTCTATTCTTTTAAATTTGGTGAGGTTAGACTTGTGACCTAAGATGTGATCCTTTTTGAAGTATGTTCAATGGGCTTATGAGAAGAATCTGTATTCAGTTTTGTTAGGATGAAATGTTCTGTAGATGTCTGTTAAACCCAAATGCTAAATGATTAAGTTTAAATATAAAATTTATTTGTTAAATTTCTTATTGGAGGATCTATCCAACACTGCTAAATGAGTGTTAAAATCTCTGACTACTATGGAGCTGGAGGTAATTAAGTTGCTCATGTCTGTTAGAGTCTCTCTTATAAATTGAGGGGCATTCTAGTTAGGGTTCTTAAATATTAATGATTGAAATCTCATCATATTGAGTATTTGCCCTTAACAAATATGAATTGACCATCCTTACCTTTCCTTACTTTTGTTGGTTTAAAGCCTATTGTACCTGTGAATAAAATTGCAACACCTGCTTTTTTCTACTTTCCATTTGCCTGGGTAATAGATGACCATTCCTTTACCCTGAGTCTACATTTATCTTTTAAGGTAAGTTGAGATTCTTGTATGCAGCAGTTATCTGGCCTGAGTTTTTATATCCAGTCAGCCAACTTGTGCCTCTTTAGAGGAAAATTTAACCCATTCAGATTAATTGAGAATATTGATAAAACTGGTAGAATTTGGGGTATTGAGTTTTTTGAAAGTCCAGAGGACATTTTTAATCCTTTCACCACTATGGAAGTTGGAATTTGATCCAAAGTTTCTGAGTGAGTTTACTTTTGTGGTGGAGGATTGCTATGGTCATTGTGGAGGATAGGTCTGGGAATATCCTGGAGATCTGGTTTAGTTATGGCAAATTTCTTCAACATGTGAATGTCATTAAAGTATTTAATTTCTCCATCATAAATGAAACTCAGTTTAGCTGAGTACTGGATCCTGGGTTGAAAGTTATTTGTTTTAGGAGACTAAAAGCTGATGACCACCCTCTTCTAGCTTGAAAGGTTTCAGCAGTGACAACTACAGTTATTCTAATATTCTTTCCCTTGTAGGTCATGGTTTTCTTATGTCTGGCTGCTTTAAGAATTTTCTCCTTCATATTAACTTTAGTGAAAAAAGTATGGAATGCTTGATGAATTTGTGTGTCATCCTTGTGCTGGGGCCACACTAATCTTCTCTGTATCATTCCAATTTTAGTATATGTGCTGCCAAAGGGAGCACCTGTCACTCTTCCTTATCTCTTTTTTTTTCTAGTCTCTTTATCTCCAGATCACACTTGCAGTCACAAAATGTATGCAGAAAAACTTCTACTAGCATGAAGAGTATTCAAATTTCTTGGTCACACTATAACCACCACTAGGTTTAATTGCTATAATAGACAGAAGATGAGTATAAAATTGAGTTTGAAAATTAATCTAAGTAAGCTGGGTGATTCTCAGTTATTTGACTGTAATGACCATTGTCAAATTATATGCAGTGTTTTTATTTAATATTTATTTACATTTCTCAATGAAGAATCTATACTAATTACATTTTACTTTTTAATATTTAGGGGATTGTTGCATCTTGATAATATCACTTATGGTATTAAACCATTGGAAATGTCACCTACCTATGAGCATATGCTTTACCAAATTAAGGATAATACCTTTGATGATTTTCCCTTTCAAGAAAATTACTCTATGTCCCAAAATGTAGATAAGTCCTACAGTAATCTTTTCAAAACAGAAGTGAGTATTCCTATTTATGATCCCTTTATTTATCTTACTTTTGCTAAACTTATTCATATTGATATTTTGAGATTGACAAATTAGGGGAAAAATAAGCTGCTACTCATTATATTAAAAACTTCAGTTGCAGGATGCTTATTTTAAATGTGTTTGTTTACTTAGATAATGTATAAAATGTAATAGATATAAATATATAATTTTTAAAAAATTCTCCCAATGTTTCTCTAGTTGCAAGGATTTTTATACACACACATGTATTTATATAGTGGATTTGTACTAAATCTGCATCCTACATGTAAAATTATTTCCAAATTTGTTCAAATTAGTTTATTTACCAATACATTTTATTTTTAAAAAGAAAGGGTAATTTTGGTCAAAACTTAAATGTTATAAATAGGCAAAGTAATATGCTAGAACTTGTGTGAAAACTCACTCATTATCTAGGGATGGTGTGCTCTTAAATTTTTGGAATATTCTATTTTTTTCAAATACAAAGTTATAAGTGAAGATTCATAAATGTATATTATTATTAACATAAAATTACTTAACAATACATGCTACTTTGAAATTTTTATATTGTTAAAAGAGAATGTACATGTTTTCTTATTAAATTATTACATTTATTATTATTTTTATAAAATCAATAATTACACATATTTTGGAGGTATATACGATATATTGATATATGTATAGTGTTTAATGAACAAATCTTTTCTGGCTATTGTGAAATGTACAAAAAATGATTGGTAACTATAGTCACCTTAGCATGCTTAATCTAACAGTGTGTTTGTATTCATTAACAAACCTGTCTTCATTCCCTCTTCCTGCTTACAATTTATATCCTCTAGTAACCACCATTCTGTTTTCTCCCTTCATGATTTCATATTACTAGGTCGTTTGTGAACTCATCCCAGAAAAAGCACTACATGCCTTTCTTTGTGTTGAATATCACAAAGGTCACTTGCAAACTAATCCCCTTAGGAAGCTATGCACTACTGCCACCATCCAGTCCAACTCCTCAAAATAATTTTGGATTATTTTCCTGGAATGACCATCAGAGCTATCATTATATGGAACACAAAAACATATAACAACAATAATGAATGCCATTCAACAAGGTAGTGCCGCGCTTTAACAAAAACATAGCTGAGAGATGCTGGTATACCAAAGTCATGAAATCTTGCCAAGTTGTTTGTTCAGTGCTGCCAAAGCAAGTTTACCACGGCAAATTCACAAACTTAATTATCATACCTTGTATGACCACAGTTCTTATGGTCATTCCAGAAAAAAGTTTAAAAATTGTTTTGAGGGATGGATTAGGCACTGACATCAATGCAAAGCTTTCCAAGGGGAGTATTTCAGAGGTGACTTAGTGATATTCAGCAATGAGGTGTGTAGCACTTTTTCTAGGATGAGTTTGTGAATTTAATTGTCAGGCCTTCTATGAGTGATAATATTTGACATTTTTCTGTGCCTGGCTTATTTCATTTAACATATCCTGTGGGTTCATCATGTTCCTCAATGACAATATTTAATTCTTTTTGATCTCTGAGTAATATCCTATAGTGTATATCTACCACATTTTCTTTACCCATTCATTTGGTGATAGAGACTTATTATATCTTGGCTATTATGAATAGTACCAAAGTAAACAATGGGCTGGACACATCTCTTCAACATAGTGATTTCATTTCCTTTTGATATATACAAAGTGATAGTATTGATTAATTATATAATAGTTCAATTTTTAGTATATTTTAAGACAAATTCTAACTCTGTGCCTTGAGTAGAGTGCTTTGGCATCATAGCTCATAACAACCTCAAACTCTTGAGCTCAAGTGATTCTCTTGCCTCAGCCATCAGAGTAGCTGGGACTACTCTGCCTGGCTAATTTTTCTATTTTTAGTAGAGACTGAGTGTCACTTTTTCTCAGAATGATCTTGAGCTCAGGGGATCCACCCTCCTTGGCCTTCCAGACTATTAGAATTACAGGTGTAAGTCACTGCATGTACCACCCTATTTTGAGTATTTTAAGGAGCCTCCACTTCAATACTGTTTTAAATTATGGTGGTACAAATTTATATTCCCACCCACAGTGAATGAGAGTTCTCTTTTCTGGCATACTTGCCAGCATCTGCTGGTGTTTTGGTTTTTTGCTTTTTGTCTTCTGTTAGTAGCCAATTTCATTGGGTTAAATTTGTATCTCATTAAGGTTTTGATCTGCAGTTCTTTGATGATTACTTCTTAGCATTTTTTCCTACACTTATAGGCCATTTGTATGTATTTTGAGAAATGTCTATTTAGACATTTAACCCATTTTTAATTGGGTTATTTGTGTTTGTGCTATTGAGTTGTTTGAATTACTTATATATTGATTAAGTCCTTGTTATATAGTTAGTTGAAAATATTTTATCTCATTCTGTAGGGTATCTCATAATTCTGTTGATTTTTTCCTTTGCTGTGCAGAAACTTTTGAGATTGACATCATCAATCTCAAGTACATTTGTGTACTTTTTGCTGCCTGTACTTTTGACGTCAGACCCTCCCATTTGTCCAGATCAATGACATGAAGAATTTCTTCAATTCAATTTTTTTGCTAGAATTTTTATAGTTCCAGGTCTTAAATTTATGTCTTTAATCCATTTTAAAACTTGATTTTATATATGGTGAGAGAGAAGAGTTAGTTTCATTCTTCTGCATATGGATATCCAGTTTTTCCAGAACAATTTATTGCAGGGATTCTTTTTTCACAAAGAATGTTTTTTGTTGTTTTTTTGTAATCTTTTCATATGTTTATCGGTTATTTGAATAACTTCTTTTGTGAGTGGCTTGTAAGGTATTTTCTTGCCTGTGTTGTGCTCTATTATCTTGTTCCTTAATAACTTGTAGAAATTCTTTGTATATTCTGGATATGGACCATTACTAAGTTACATGTGTTTTGCTAATATCTTTTCCTGCTCTGTGGCTAGTTTTCCAACAGTGAGTAGGCTGCAAATGTATGGATTTACTTTTGGATTTCCTGTGCTATTCCTTTACTCTGTGTGCCTGTTTTGATGACAGTACTATGCTGACTTGGTTACTGTGGTTTTGTTTTACACTTTGAAGTCATGAGATGTGATGCCTTCAGATTTGTTTGTTTTTTTTTTAATTCAGAATTGCTTTGTCTATTCAGGATGTTTTATGGTTCCATATGACTTTTAAGACTTTTTTCTATTTCTTGCTCTTTTTTTTTTTAATTTGTGAGGTTTTCTTCCTTTCTTTTTTTTTTTTAAGTAAGTCATTTGTACATAGATCATGAATACATTTATGCCATTATGGGATTCAATGTGTTGATTATTTGTACAAGTTGTATTTTGATAGGAATTTCGTTGAAACTATGATTGCTTTGGGTATTATGGACTTTTTAATAATATTGATTATTTCAGTTTATAAGCTAGATGCATTGCTGGATTTGGTTTACTTATATTTTGTTGAGGATTTTGCATCTACATTTATCGCAGATATGGGTCTTTATTTGACTTTTCTTTTGTATTTTATTATCTGATTTGTATTAGAAAAATTCTTGTCTCATAGAATGCTGAACTGTATTCACCTTTTCCTACTGGTATTTATATTTATATATATATACATATATATACAATCTTTCCTTTCTTAAAATGGATATATATTTTTGCCCCCTTTGTGTATATATGCATATACATATATACAAAAACATACATACATACACACACATATATACAACTTTCTGCCTTTGTAGCATCAGAGCAGCATAGAGAAATGCAAAGAAATTAATGTGGTGTATTCTAATGGAATATTATTTACAAAATAGTAGTGTAGTTTTTTTTACCCTGTTATACAGCCTCTTAGGTGTTTGGATACAATGACTGACATACAGAGCACTGAAACAAAACAGAGAGATCAAAAGTAGAACCACAGGCCAATTGAATTTTTACTAATACATCAAGGGCTTTCAAAGGATAAAGTCTGATTTTTCCCCAGTAAATAACATGACAAGAACTGACTATCAATATGGAAAAAATATGAATTATTATCCCTAATGGAAAAATAATTGAATTAAGACATAGACTTAAATACCAAAGCTAAATAAAATTTCTTTAGGAAACTTAGGAGAAACCAAATTACTGACCTGTACATATTTGAAAAGAGAGATGTTCACCACCATTAGTCATCAAAAACAGCACATGGAACCTCAATGAGAGAACAATACAGACCAAAAAGAATGGATAGAATGAAAAAGACTGACAATACCAAATATAGGCAAGGGTGTGGAGCAATTAGTAGTAATTAATTCTTGGTAAGAATGTTGAATGCTCAAACCAAATGGGAAATAATTTGGCTCTTTCATTAATTTTATACACCACAATTAAAATGACTTAGTTATTCTAGTTCTAAGCATTTGCCAAGAAAAAAATATATATGACTGTATGCACACACATGTAGTGACACAAAAACATGTACATGGTTATTCAGAGCAGCTTTATTTATAATAGCTAAAATAAATAAATAATTCAAATGACCAGCAATAGGTTATTGTGTAAATTGTTTTTATATCTATAAAGTGGCCCACTAGTTAGCAATAAAATCTAATGAAGTATACATAATCACAACAACCCAGATGAATGTTGAGCAAAGAAAGAAGGTATATATAAAAGAATATATACCATATTTTTCTATTTATATGACATTCTAGAACAGATTATTCTAACCTATAGAGAAAGAAGTAAATCATCTCTTGAGCCATGTGATCTATTGACATGGAAGACTGTGTTAGAAACCTTTATCTTAATTGCAGAAATGATGACATGCGTGCATAAGTTACTCACAAATCATATATCTTTCATTTTAAATAGACACATTTTATTGAATGTAAACCTCAATAAAGTTAATACAAAAAGTAGAAGTACAAAAATAAGAAAACAGAAACATCATACAGGGGAATATTTATGGAAGTTTGTGTAACTTTAGGGTTAATGGCGGAGTGATATCCTACAGGGTACACAGAAGTAAGAGGAAGAAAATATAGCATTCTTCCTCATTTCAGTGAGTTTTTGAGGATTTTAGTTAACAAGAATATAAGTAAAAATACTTGTTTTGTTCCTAAAATTTTTATTTGGAATCGCATCTTCACTAATCTGCTTATTTTCTTATTACCTATGTTTATGTTTGCTATCTATTTCTGTATCTCTCTCTGCATACATATTTACATATGTGTGTATTCTGTATCTATCCCATGTGTGAATATATGTATATATTGCACATGATAATAACAATGCAAATTTTTTGAAATTTTTTTGTTTAATTTATGTTTTATATTTCACAGAAAAATTCAGATGACACATTATTGAAAAGAATTCTGAAAGTACAAATTATTATGGATAAAGCCATGGTATGCAATATTAATATATTCATTGAATCTTCATTTGTGTTTGCATTAAGGGGAATACAAATATGAAACTTCCATTATTTTCCATGTAGATATATTTTAATCTGCTTAAAATATGTCTCAATCTATGAGTAGCAGTACATAAAGAAATGTCAGTTGCCTTTACAATGACATAAAGAAATAAATACTATTTATATATTGAATTTCAAATCAGTGTAGGGTTTTAGCATTAATGTATAACACAATATGGATGGGTTCTAGGACACTACACTACTACTTGATTATAATAACTAGTTCCAGATACTTCTGGATACACTCCAATTCTTTTTTTTTACATTTTACTTTTACTTCAAATTAATATGAGGGTGCAAATATTTAGCACCCTCACATTGTACACATCAGGTGAGATCCCTCCAATTGCCCTCCCTCTACCCTCTTCCCCTGTTTCTGCTCTCCCCTCCCCCTTGCCTAAACTATATTTGTGTTTTATCATTCCTGTGGGTGTGTAGTTTATATTTTGGTTTCATATTAGTATCAATTCTTGATGCAACTCTTCCCGAAATCTATCTCCATTTTAAAGGAAACTATTACATCAGTTACTCAATTGGGTATTCTTATTACTAAATACTGTTCTTAATAAGATTATTCTATGTTTTATAATTTGCTAGATTCTGTGGTGGAAGATCTGTATTTAAAAAATGGGAAAAGTCATGAGAATGTTTAGTTGATTTTGATTTATTTTTATCAAAAGTATTGATAATTATAGATGTAGATTAATTAATTGCTATTAGTATTCTTTTTTATTAAATCATAACTATGTACATTAATGCATTTATAGGATACAATGTGCTGATATTATATACTGTTAGTGTTCTTGTGTCCCATAATTGTTTTCCCCTTTCTTTCTCTTTCCTACCCTTGGGCCAGTGTTTTAGTTTTAGAATTTATTTTTATCACCAATATTTATTTTTCTGCTGTATCTCAATTTCCAGTCCCTAACCTCAGTGATTTATCTTGTGTTCCAGTAAGTATTCTTGACATCTTACGATCCAAAATTCATGTAATACAATTTTATATTATAGTAGCCTTATAACAGTAATTCTATTTAATGCTTATCAGTTATTATAATGAAGTTTTGATATATTTTACTTCTCAGTGTATTGTGAACTGCAAAACAAATTATTAATTAAATCAATTATTTTAAAGAAGTGAATTTTTTAAATTTCATTTTTCTCCACATATTTGCCATTTATGAAACATTTCATTCCTTCTAATAGATCTTAATTTCTGATATTTTAATCTGAAATTGTCTTTATTTCATCCTCACTTTCACATATTTTGTTTGGAATAATTTCACATTTTCAGAAAAATTCCAAGAGTGATAATAATGCAAAGAACATCTTCTCTTTACCAAAATTTATTGTTAATATTCTACCCCATTATTACTTGTGCTATCTACATTTGAATTTGAGAGTACATTGTAAATTGCATTATATAGCTTAATTCTAAAATCTTTGGTATTTACCAAGAATAAGAACATTATCCCTATAACCACAACAGAGACATTCATCCCAGTGATAATAGCATTATTTAAATACTTTTATAAATTTCACTCTAATTGCATTAGGATCAGATAATGTGATCCCAGTGGCACTGTGTTTTATGTTTAAAGAAGTGTTTGATGACCTAATTTGGGTCAATTTATATAAAACATTCACTTGTGTTTGAAAAAATATTATATTCTCACTTTTGTATATAAGCTTCTACATACATATATTATAGACAACATTCACTTAGATTTTTTAAAATCTTATATATCTGTACTGTTAATTTGCCCAATTAATCTTAGTTATTAAGAGACTTTTATAAAATATATCAATATTATTAATTTTTATTTCTAATCTTGTTAAATCTTGTTTTGTATATGTTATAGTCTTTTTTTTTTTTTTTTTCTGAAACATAGTTTACTTTGCCCTCAGGAGAGTATCATGGAGTCATAGCTCACAGCAACCTCAAACTCCTGGGCTCAAGTGATTCTCTTGCCTCAGCCTTCCTAGTAGCTGGGACTACATGTGCCGCCACAATGCCTGGCTGTTTTAGAGACAGGGTCTCGCTCTGGCTAAGGTTGCTTTCAAACCTTTGAGCTCAGGCAATCCACCCACCTCAGCCTCCCAGAGTGCTAGGATTACAGGCAAGAGCCACTGTGCCCGGCCTTATTTTATAGTCTATAATCAACTTTAGAAAGTATCCATCTTTCTACTGATTGAATATTTTATCAATATGTTGTGGGTATTATGTTCTTTTTTATTTATTTATTTATTTTTTATTATGCTTCATTTTTATCAATATAGCTACTAAATTGATGCAGCTATCATATAATTTAACATATTTTTGTCTATTATCTTTTTAAAACTAGATGATATCATTTCATTATTTGACGCAATAGTTTGTGTCCTTATTGTTTGATTTTTAAAAATAATGTGCATATAGTGGGTTTTTTATTGTTATGTCATTTAAATAGTGTTTAGTTGGTGATATTTTGTAATTATTGATGTATTTTGATTTATTCACATGATATTTTTGTATAGTTCTTATATGTTTAGCTTTGCAAAGGAGACTCTTTGCTCATAACATACATGCTACTTTGTGTAAATTTACAGTATGGTTTATTGTGGAAGATTATACAGAGAGAAACAACAGAAAAGTGCAAAACTGTCTATAGAGCTAGAGACTTCAAAGAGTTAGGAGAATAACATCTCATTTATTTATATCAGGGTGGGACTCTATCCATTGCTTTTATTTCCTCTCAGAAGTCTTCTTCAGACTTGCTGGGGGTTACTAAAGACCCCCCAAAACAGTTCTGTTTTTATTATTTTCAGCATTTATAAATATGTGTGTACACACAATTAAAATAAAATTTCATGGAAAATATGATCTTTATTCTCCTGAATGAATATATATTCTTGAAATTATTCACTGTTGCATCACTCAGGGTTCTGTATTTAGAAAGTACGTTGTTTATCCAGAATATGCAGACATACCTCAGAGATATTGCAAATTCAGTTCCAGACTACTAGAGTACAGCAATCACAAAATTCTTTTAGTTTCCCAGTACAAATAAAAATTACGGGTATAATTTACTGCTATATATTAAGAGTGTAATAGCATTATGTCCATAAAACAATGTATGGACCTTAATTAAAAATACTTTATTGCTGAAATATGGTAATGATTTTCTGAGCCTTCAGCAAGTCATACTCTTCATTGGAGAAGCATCTTGCCTTAACATAAATGGCTGATGACTGGTGAGGATGGTGGCTGCTGAAGATTGGGGTGGCTGTGGCAGTTTTTAAAGTAAGATAATAATGTTCGCTGCATCAACTGACTCTTCCTCTCATGAAAGATTTCTCCCTGGCATGTGATACTGTTTGATAGGATTTTACCCACAGTAGATCTTCTTTCAAAATTGGAGTGAACACTCTCGAACTCTGCCCCTACTTTATCTACTAAATTTATGTAATATTCTAGATCCTTAGTTGTCATTTCAACAATGTTCAGAGCATCTTTATCGGAATTGCATTCCTTCTCAGTAAAACTACTTTATTTGCTTACTCATAAAAGTTTCAGCATAGGACTGTCACAACGCGGTCACATCTTTAGGATGTGCATTTTATTTTACTTCTCTATTTTCACAAAAATCTATATTTACTTGAAATCTTAAACCCCTCATAGTCATCTGTGAGTATTACTATCGACTTCTTTCAAATTGCTGTTAAGGTTGATATTTTTGCCTTCTCCCATGCATCACAAATGTTTTTTAAAAGTATCTAAAATAATGAATCCTTTCCAAAGGTTTATTAATTTACTTTGCCCATATCCATCAAAGGAATCACTACCTATGGCAGTTGTAGCCTTAGGAAATATATTTTTTAAACAACAGAACCTGAAATTAGTTCTTTATCCTTGGGTACAGAATGAATGTTTTCCTAGCAAACGTGAAATAGGGGGAAAAAAAAATCTCCAATGTACTCATACTACTATAAAACCAATTTATAATCACTCACAGTTTCCTATGAGAGATGAATCACAACTACAGCCCTGGATGAAGGAGAGAAGGGGAGGAGAAGGGAAGGAAGGAGGGGTTGTTCAATAGTCAGAGGGTTAATGGTGGAGCTATACCTATGGAGCATATTGCAAGGGTACAAGTCAAATCTATTAAGTGTTGAATACAGGGCGGCGGCGATGGTGGCAGCAGAGCCCTGAGGAGCCCCGGGCGGCCTGGCGGGCTGGAGGCCGGACGGGGTGGAGGCCGGCCGCCCTCGCTGGCGCGGAGGGGGAGAGGCAGCCGCAGGTGAGCCCCGCCCAGCTCCTGGGAAGGTGGGGGACGCGCCGCTCACCGCCCGCCCGCCGGCCCTGCAGCCTCTAGCTCAGGGCCGGGGCGGGGAGGGAGGACGGCGCGCGCACCCGGAGCCTCCACACATGGCCGGAGGGCACTGCGGCAGCTTTCCCAGCGCCGCAGCCGGCAGCGGCGAGATGGTCCAGATTTAGTACCTCAAGACAGACTCTTATGTGGATTCCAGATTCTTTTTTTCCAGTTTGCTGAGTGGAAGTATTTCAACACTTCGAGATGAAACTGGTGCTATATTTATTGATAGAGATCCGGCAGCATTTGCACCCATTTTAAATTTTCTTCGGACAAAAGAACTAGACTTAAGGGGAGTGAGTATTAACGTGCTCAGGCATGAAGCAGAATTTTATGGAATTACTCCCTTAGTAAGAAGACTGCTCTTATATGAAGAATTGGAGCGTTCCTCTTGTGGCAGTGTGCTTTTTCATGGTTACTGGCCTCCACCAGGTATTCCTAGTCATAAAATAAACAACACGGCTAGATCTTCTGCTGATTCTAGAAATGGGCTAAATTCTACAGAAGGTGAAGCCCGGGAAAATGGTACAAAGCCTGTTCTTTCTGGAAGTGGAGAAGAGACAGTTAAGCTAGGATTTCCTGTGGATCCACGAAAGGTGCTAATAGTAGCGGGCCATCACAACTGGATTGTAGCCGCATATGCCCATTTTGCTGTATGTTACAGAATCAAAGAATCTTCAGGATGGCAACAAGTGCTTACAAGCCCATACTTGGATTGGACTATTGAACGAATAGCTTTAAATGCAAAAGTGGTAGGAGGTCCACATGGAGACAAAGACAAAATGGTCGCTGTTGCCTCGGAGAGCATCATCATATTGTGGAGTATTCAAGATGGGGGAAGTGGAAGTGAAATTGGAGTTTTCATCCTGGGTGTTCCTGTAGATGCTCTCTTCTTTATTGGTAACCAGTTGGTGGCCAGGAGTCATACAGGGAAAGTGGGAGTGTGGAACGCGGTCACTCAGCACTGGCAGGTTCAAGATGTTGTTCCTGTAACTAGCAATGACACTGCTGGGTCATTCCTTCTCTTGGGATGTAACAATGGATCAATATATTACATAGACATGCAGAACTTCCCCTTGCAAATGAAAGATAATGATCTTCTTGTAACAACTTTATCATGACCCTTCAAATGATGTTATTACTGCTGAGTGTTTACTTCACACCCAAAACAAGTGTCAGTGGTAACTGGATTGAGATTGCCTATGGTACAAGCTCTGGAGCTGTATGAGTGATTGTACAACACCCAGAGACAGTTGGGTCAGGTCCTCAGCTTTTTCAGACTTTCACTGTTCACCAAAGTCCTGTTACCAAAATCATGTTATCAGAGAAGCATCTCGTATCAGTCTGTGCAGATAACAATCATGTTCGCATGTGGACAGTAACAAGATTCAGAGGAATGATCTCTACTCAGCCAGGTTCTACTCCTTTAGCTTCTTTCAAGATACTGTCACTAGAGGAGACAGAAAGTCATGGTAGCTATTCCTCCAGAAATGACATGGGGCCTTTTGGAGAGCGAGATAATCAACAAGTGTTTATCCAGAAAGTTGTTCCCATCACTAACAAACTATTTGTAAGACTCTCTTCTACTGGGAAAAGAATATTTGAGATCCAAGCTGTCGACTGTATGACGATATCCTCGTTCACAGTGAGGGAATGTGAGGGGTCCAGCAGGATGGGCTCCAGGCCGAAGCACTACTTGCTCATGGGCCACACAAATGGCAGCATTCAGATGTGGGACCTGACCACTGCTATGGACATGGACAACAAAAGCGAAGAAGACAAGGGTGGCCCTACTGAAGAGGAGCTTCTCAAACTCCTGTACCAGGGTCACCTGAGTACATCTTGCTGTGCTACTCCTAACATCAGTCCCGCCACTTCTGTGGTCCAGCACAGCCGCCTGCGGGAATCAAACTCAAGCCTTCAGCTTCAGCACCATGAAACCATCCACGAAGCAGCTACTTACGGTTCCATCAGGCCTTACAGAGCGAGTCCTTTGTTAGCAAGGGCAAGAAGGACTGAGAGCTTTCACAGTTATAGGGACTTCCAGACTATTAATTTGAACAGAAATGTAGAAAGAGCTGTGCCTGAAAATGGTAACTTGGGTCTAATATAAACTGAAGTCAAGGGGGCAACAGGGGAATATAGTACATCTGAGAGAAAGGCCCCTGGCACAGAAATAAAAAGTTTGACAGAATTAGATAGTGGATTGGAAGCATATAAAACAGCTGAAGGTTTTTCAGAATCCAAGAAAAGGTCATCAGAAGATGAAAATGAAAATAAAGTGGAGTTAAGGAAGAAAAGAGGATTTGAAGGGGGAGGATTCCTTGGAAGAAAGAAAGTTCCCCATCTGGTGTCATCACCAAGCACATCTGATGGAGGAACCGACTCACCAGGTACCGCATCCCCATCGCCCACAAACCAACCACTCCATCCCCATGGCATAAAAAAAGTGATTCCTCAGGTCAAGAGTACAGCTTATGAAAACTTGCCAAAGTGAATTGTTATTTTCTTAAGTTTAGATAAAAGTTCAGCATTATTGAATTTCAGTACATCAGTTTTTATACTAAAACTTTACAAGTTAAATTTGAACTTCACTTAGTATCTTTCTAATAGAATTACCTGGAATAAGGAGGTATAATAATTATATCTCTTTTGACATTTGGAAGTTTTTTCAGTTTTACAAGTACTTTTAATAGATCATTTGTAAGCAAGAGTCCATTATAACATTTAGCTACTCTTTGTTGGTTTTGGAAACATAGTAACACATCTTGATAGGATGGTGCCCATAGAGAGGAGCATCCCTTAGAGCAGGCGCCCTCAAGCTTTTTAAACAGGGGGCCAATTCACTGTCCCTCAGACCGTTGGAGGACCGGACTATAGTTTAAAAAAAAAAACTATGAACAAATTCCTATGTACACTGCACATATCTTATTTTGAAGTAAAAAACAAAATGGGAACAAATACAATTCACACCAATTCATGTTGCCCGTGGGCCATAGTTTGAGGACCCCTGCCTTAGAGCATGGGAACCAGCAGACTGCATTCCTAACCTTGATTGTGCCTGAGACTTGTCTTGTAGTGTTATGTTAAATGAATCATATAATTCTCCTTGGAATTTGGTGATTGCAAAGTGTTTACCAGATATTTGATGAGGTGCTATGTTTGTGAAAAAATATATGTAATTCAGAAACACTAATAATATTGAGTATCAGAGTCCATTATGAAGTAAGTCTCCTTGAGGATATTTTAATTTTATTGTAGGTCATTTTCTGATTCTCATTGTTGGGAGTTCTTAAATCTTAGCAAAGCAACACCAATATGCCAAACATCCATATAAACTTTATTTCAGGTTGGAGCAGTGGTCTATGTGGGGAAAGATTAAATGAAAGTAATCAGGAGGAATGCTTTGAGTACCCAGAATCAGTTGGTAACCTACCTTGTTTTAGGAGCCACCATATTTTTTTTCAGTGTTAATAATGAAAATAATTAAATTAAATGTGATCATTTTGTTGTGCTTATGGGACTGCAGTTCTGAATTGTTGGTCCAAGGTTTTAGGTGCTGTAAAAAAATGTTAATTTGAATATATTTTGAATTGTAAAAGAAATGATTTTTTTGTACATTTTTTTTCCTTAAATCAGAATGATTTTTCAAGTTTCTACAAATAGGGTAAATATAAACTTAAAGCATTAAGCATTATTGGTTAATAATGTATGTATTTCCATTCCAAGAACTATAATAAATAATAAATGAATGAAGTTGAAATAAAATTCTTAAAATTAAAAAAAAGTATTGAGTACAAATGTCTTAACACTGTGATTAAGTAAATGAGGTGAAAGCTATGTTAATTAGTAGGATATAAACACTTTAATTTTTACAAAGAACACATTGAATCCCACAAAGGCACAAATGTATTCATGATCTATATATGTGTATATATATATATATATATATCTATATAGGTGTGTGTATATATATATATATATATATATATATGACTTAATTTAAAACAAAAAAAATATTAATCTCCTTGTATATCTCCATCACATTTCTTGGGTGACTGGATATATTGTCAATGAGAAGTAATATATATATATATATATATATATATATATATATATATATATATATATTTATTAAGTCATATACAAATGAATACATTTGTATCATGAATACATTTATGCATATGTGGGGTACAATGCATTATGTTAATTTTTTTATACAATCTGATGTGGTTACATCAAACCAATCAACATAGCTTTTGCCTCGTTTACTTGATTATTGTGTTAAGATATTTATGTTCTACACTTGACAGATTTGACTATGCTGCATAGGTGTGGTCCCACTTTTTACCCTCCCTCTATCAAACTTCCCCCCTCCCCTCCATTTCTCTCCCACTCCATTTCTCTCCTTCATCCTAGGGTATAGTTGTGTTCTATCTTTCATAAGAAAGTGTGAGTATATTCAAAAGACCAGAAATCACTTTGCAAAAAAGATATTTGCACCAGATTATTCATAATACCCAAGCCATGGAAAAAGCCCAAGTGCCCATCAACCCATGAATGGATTAATAAATTGTAGTATATGCATGCCATGGAATACTATTCAGCCTTAAAAAAAGATGGAGCCTTTACCTCTTTTATGTTTACATGGAAGGACCTGGAACATATTGTCCTGAGTAAAGTATCTCAAGAATGGAGGAAAAAGTATCCAATGTACACAGTATTTCTATGAAACCAACTTATATTTACTCACACTTTATTATGTAAGACAGAGCAATAAAATTTTGAAAAAATTCTTTTTTGCTATGCAATGGGCTTAGAGAACAGCACTGCCTTTTTCAAGAAGTAGGCTTAAATATTCATTAAAATGTGCTTTATGTAGATATGCTGTCATCCAGCCTTTGTTGTTTCACTTATGTAGCACAGGCACAGTAAATTTTGTATATTTCTTAAGAGTGGTAGAATTTTCTGAATGATAAATGAGCACTGACTTCAACTTGAAGTCACCAGCTGCAGTAGCCCCATAACAAGAGAGTAAACCTGTCCTGTGAAGCTTTGAAGTCAGGCATTGATGTCTCTGTCTCTTCTTCTCTTCTTTTCTAGCTATGAACATTCTAAACAGATACACTGAAAAATCTTTGGTGTCACTACATGCACCAATATTTTCACTAGATCTTCTGCATAACTTGCAGTTTCTGTATCAGCACTTGCTGCTTAACATTGCACTTGCACTTTTATGTTATAAAGAAAACTTCTTTCCTTAAATCTCATGAACCAACCTATGCTAGCTTTCACTTTAAGCCCTCTTAACTTTCATAGAATTGAAGACAGCTAGGATCCTGCTTTGGGTTAGGCTTTGACTTAACAGAATGTTGTGGCTGTTTTGATCTTTTATGCAGATTACTTAAACTTTATCTATATCATTAAGACTGTTTCACTTTCTTACAATTCATGTATGTGTTCACTGGAATAGAACTTTTAATTTCCTTCAATAATTTTTTCCTTTTTATTCACAACATGGCTAACTGCTGATTGCAGAAGGCCAAGGTATTAGCTGATCTTTTTAGGAGATGCTTTTCTCACTAAACTTAATCATTTATAAGTTTGAGTTAAACTGAGAGATGTGCTATTCTACCCTTCATTTGAAAACTTAGTGGTCATTGTAGGGTGATTGAACGGCTTAAGTTGAAAAGTTTTTTGTCTAAAAGAATAGTGAGACCCAATGAGAGGATGAGAGATGGGGAAATGGCCAGTTAGAAACTACATAGCATTTATAGATTAAGTTTGCCATCTTCTATGGGTGCAGCACCTAAAACAGCCACAATTGTAACACCAAAGATCACTGGTGATAGATCATTATAACAGATATAATAATAATAATAATAATAATAGTTTAGGATATTGCAAGAATTAAAAAAATTTGACATGGAGACATGAAGCAAGCACACGATGTTGGACATATAGTGTCGGTAGACTTGCTTGATCCATTATTGCCTCAAACCTTCAATTTGTAAACAAAAGTGCAGTAAATGCTAAGCTCAATAAGGAAAAATAAGCTAAAATGAGATGCTTGTATAGTCATGTTGGCTTACTAAGGAGGCAAATAACGGCAGGATACTATAATAGAAAGAATAGACTTAGTAGTTTAGTTAGTTAGACATTTGAGCCCTGGTTCTAATCCTTGGTGGTTATGTACCCTTGGTACCTTAAGACATTGACTCTTAAATTCTAGGTCTGTAAAGAGGAATAAAATCACAGCTATTTCATTTTAATATCATTGACTAATTTATAAAAGCTCTAGGGTAATATCTAATCATTAGTATTTGATATATCTTATTTCTACTTTGGCCCCTTCATTGAAGCACTGAATTATTTTCAATTTATATTTAAATATGAAAGTTTAATCATTTTCCTTAGTTACAAAGAAATAAAATTTGTCTTTCAGTATGATTATATGGGCTCTGAGGTGGAAGTTGCAATTGAGAAAGCTATCCAAATCTTTGGTCTTATCAACACTGTAAGTATTTATGTTTTGTGTTCAAGTAGGCAACATATTAGTGGAGTAACATTGTTTGTATAAATAGTATTTACACTTACACAAAAATGAAGTCCAACTAACTAGTTTAATCTACCAATGGTTTTATCTTCAAACAATAATAAATTAAATATTAGCATTATGTATACAGACATATGGTTATTTTTATGGCCACCAAAATTGTATAACATATATGTTCTGCTTTTAGATGTTTTCCCAGCTTAAAATGACAATCATGCTATCTTCTTTGGAACTCTGGTCAGATCAAAATAAGATTTCAACAAGTGGGGATGCTGATGAAGTACTACAAAGATTTTTGTCTTGGAAACAATTTTCATTTCAAAGGTTCAGTAATATGGCATACTTATTAATGTAAGAACTTTTTCACATTGATAAACGTTTTATCAAATTATTTGATACATTAGCTTTCAAAATGATATGTAAATTCTGTATAATAATAATATTTAAAAATAATATGTATATAGTCTTTTGGCAAAACACAAAAGTCTTTTAATTATGTAATATATTAATTAAATCATAGTAGGTCATTATTCTCAGAGTAAACTACTTATGCAAATATAATGAGTTGGAAAATGGAGAGCTTTGAGAGAAACATGGGACCTTTATGGTTGTAAATGTCTCTTCAGAGGAAAATAATTGAAGGTGTCATTTTATTATTATGTGACAAATAAACTTGTTCACATATTGCAATAATTGTATGGACTGCTGGTTATAGTACAAAACATTAAAATTAATAAATAACTGAAATGGACCACTTTATTCTCCCTGTGGTTACTTCAGGGTTGTTCAATACTAACCTATGAAGTACCTATTTATCTATTTATTCTGTAAATTTTAAAGGTCTTTATATAGATTTTCTGTTTTACTAATTGGATTATTTCAGATGCAAAAAAATTGAAATACAGTTTTTAAAAACTCTTAAGCAAGGTGGAATATATTTATACAATTATCGATGTCTTCTGTGGAGTCTAAACAGCTTCTGGTATTTTTGATCAACATTAATGTAGGACTAAAATGTGAAAAGGCACTTTCTACATCTTATCTCTTTTTTTAATCAATCAGCTGCATGTTTTATCCTTGTCTCTTTCTCTTTTTCAATTCAGTGCTCTTTACACATGTTTAGGGTTGGTTCACTACTGAAAAATCATGACAATAAATAATATTGACTTTCAATAAATCTTATAATTATATCCATCCAGTGATTATTATTTTTTTGAAAGGAATATGTACTGTTAGGTTTTGGACTTTTTATTATATACTTTTCGACAACCTTTAAGACTCACTTCGCCCTAGCGGTTGAGGCGCTCCGCGAGCGGAGCCCCTGCTGGTGGCGCTCCTGGCCCTGAGCGGACTGGCGCCGCTCCGGGGATGTAGTCGGGGCCGGCGCAGGGCAGGACCCAGCGGGTGGATGGTCACTCCCCCGCGGGGAGGGCGCTCTGAGCAGCTTTCCTGGGGGTCGGGGACCCGGCGGGGTCGGAGAAGGGACTGTCGCGTCGCGCCTGCGCTCACTCAGGTCGGACTCGGCGGCGTTGGCGCCGCGGACCTAGCTGCGGGCCATGACCAGATATAATTGGTGATTAGAACTTTCTTCTGTAAATTCTTGCCAGCTCCTTGGGATTTGAAGAGAAAATGCCTGGTGTCATACCTAGTGAAAATAATGGGCTTTCAAGAGGTAGTCCATCAAAGAAAAACACTTTCCTTAAAGTTTTTTCTGAAAAAGGAAACTAAGAGAGCCTTGGATTTCACAGATTCTCAAGAAAATGAAGAAAAAGCTTCTGAATATAGAGTATCTGAAATGTATGTATCTTATTTATGAACTTCTTTTTTTGTTCCACGTCAGTGAAGCAGCAGTGAACTTGGGTTGACAACCTCCAGTGCAGCGGTTCTTAACCTGTGGGTGGAGACCCACAGGAGCTGTGTTAAAGGGTTGCAGCATTAGGAAGGTTGAGAACCACTGCTCTGGTGTGATCGGCTAGAACCTGGAGACAAAAGTATCGAACAGAGCAAAACTGGGGGTTCCCCATAAGGGTCACATCCATAATGTTAATTTAGACTAACTTGGAGAAATATCTGTTGACTAAAATTTTCTTTAGGGATTTACTTTTGATTATTAGTAGTGCAATACCTTTGTGTAAGGGTAAAAGAAATAGGTGATTTTTTTGGTTCAGAAGAAACTCCGTAGGTGATATGCAGGTGTGTAGTTACAACTAGTTATTCCTATTGTGAAGGCGTATAATTGCAAGTTTTTTTTTTTTTTTGAGACAGAGCCTCAAGCTGTCACCCTGGATAGAGTGCCGTAGCATCACAGCTCACAGCAACCTCCAATTCCTGGGCTCAAGCGAGTCTCTTGTCTCCGCCTCCCAAGTAGCTGGGACCACAGGCACCCGCCACAACGCCCAGCCATTTTTTTTTTGGTTGCAGCCATCATTGTTGTTTGGCAGGCCCGGGCTGGATTCGAACCCGCCAGCTTAGGTGTACGCGGCTGGCGCCTTAGCCCGCTGAGCCACAGGCGCCGAGCCTGCAAGTTTTGTTTAAAGTAAATCTCATGCAAATTCTTTAGTGATTGAAAAGAAATCAGAACAAATGGAATGCTTTGTTCCACCAATACCAGCTCTAGGTTGACTAGCTATTTATGTTTATCAGATAGGCAGTCTGCTGAGTTACTAAAGTGAATTTGGTCCTATGTGTAATTTCTTAATATCTATAATAGTCAGTCAAGGGGATTGTATGTGAATGAACCTTCCGGTTATCAGCATTCACGCTTATAAATACTTTAAGATCCTACAGTAATAATAGCTACTGGTTATAAAATAAAAATACTGGGAAAACCTAGTTTTGTTGTTAAAGAAGTAAAATATATAAACCTTAACAATTTGTTTTTAAGTGAGAAATAGCTATATGATTCTCTTCATGGACTTTATAGCTGTATTCTCTTCATAGGCTTTCTGTCCTCTTAAAGATTATTAATGGAGTCTTCCTTAGTACAGCCTCTCTCAGATAGGATCAGAACATTCCTAGGTTTTAATTCAGAGTTAAACTATTTGATTGAAATGTTAAAATGGGCAAAACAAATCACAATAGCAGTTCCTCAATTTTTTACTGTGCAAAATGGGATTAACATCACATATTAAGGGAATTATTTTGAGGCTTTTTTTTTTTTTTTTTTTTTTTGAGACAGAGCCTCAAGCTATCGCCCTGGGTACAGCAACCTCCAACACCTGGGCTCAAGCGATTCTCCTGCCTCTGCCTCCCAAGTAGCTGGGATTACAGGCGCCCACTACGACACGGCTATTTTTTTGGTTGCAGCCGTCATTGTTGTTTGGCGGGCCCGGGCTGGATTTCAACCTGCCAGCTCAGGTGTATGTGGCTGGCGCCTTAGCTGCTTGAGCCACAGGCACCGAGCATATTTTGAGGCATGTTAAGTGGATTAATATTTTAAAATGCTTTTAAAACTTATATTCTGGGTATATAGCAAGTTTTGAACTTGTACAGATTGCTTAAACTGTCACCTGAATAAGAGCCACATACTTTTCAGATTATAAAACTTTCAGAAAAAGGCTAACTCTAGGGAAGTAATGTTTTTACTTTGTTTCTTTAAGACACCACTTCATTATACTTCTTAATACTTAAGTATTAATACTTAAGAAGTATAATGAAGTATTATACTTAAGAAGTATAATAGTATAATACTATTAATACTAAGTATTAATACTTTCTTCCCTCTCTACTTAATAGTGATCAAGTTGTTCCTGCAGTACAGTCCTCACCTATAAACTGTGAGAAGAGAGAAAACTTACTACCATTTGTGGGACTGAATAATCTTGGCAATACTTGTTATCTTAATAGCATACTTCAGGTAAACTGATAATTTTGCTATCTAATAAAACTTTAGTAGGCAAAGAATGTTGTAATACTGACTTTTATCTTTTGATTGTAAATGAAACAGAATAGGTTAGAAGAATGATAATGATTCTAAGCTGTGTGTTACAGATGGGCTAGCACAATTGAGTACAACTTGGTTAAGTGGAAGATGCCAGGCCTTTAATTTCTCTACCTGATTCGTGATGCGATGGTGATATATATCTTACCCCTTGGAACTATATTGTTATATATCTTTGACCTTAAAGCCTTAGCAGTGTCTGCCCAGGCTCAATGTTTTGTGCCAATGCGGGAAGACAAGTGGGTTTCTACTGATGAGGTAGAGAACACGTTTTGACACAAAGCTTCATCTCAGAATGTTAGGTAATGCACATTAAAAGTGCTTCACTGTTTTAATGATTTTTGTTTATTATTATTTGTTCAGTAAATACTTAGGCAATCTTGCTTTTCTTTAGGTACTATATTTTTGTCCCGGTTTTAAGTCTGGAGTGAAGCACTTATTTAATGTTATTTCAAGGAAGAAAGAAGCTCTAAAAGATGAAGCCAATCAAAAAGATAAGGTAAAATGAATGAAAGAAAATAATGTAAAAAGCAAAAAAGGGAATTAAGGGAAATTCACTTATTTAGAAGTAAAGAAGTAATAGTTACACAAGAGGATTTAAAGGATGACAAAGATGACTTCTGTGTCGACTGTAACTGAAAGTTGAATTTATCAGTATTTTATATTATCAGACAGGCAGTTTTCATTCTTACAAGGATAGCTAACTAGGTTATCCCCTTTATAGAGTGTTTTCTTTAGTCTTCTGGTTTGTTTGTTGAACTTTTGGTATTTGTAATTGTCATACCCATGTATCACTGGTTATTTGCCCATTGTGTTTTCAAATTGACTTTTCAGATTTAAGTAAATGTACTGTAATTATAGAAACCTTTGACTCCCATATTTATAAAAACCATTGTCATCCACATGGTGACTAAAAAATCCTCTCAGAATTAAAAAATGTTTACTTGTATACCCCCCAAAATTAATGCTATAATGAAATTTAGAAAAGTTAGTAAAAAACAAGAAAGGGGGTGAGGTATTTAATTTCATTGTTCATAAATGAAAGTACTGGTTTGTGTGTTTCTTTCTTGACAGGGAAATTGCAAAGAAGATTCTTTGGCAAGTTATGAACTCATATGTAGTTTACAGTCCTTAATCATTTCAGTTGAACAGCTTCAGGCTAGTTTTCTCTTAAATCCAGAGAAATATACTGAAGAGCTTGCTACTCAGCCAA
>CAUYRH010163660.1:0-13600 GCA_963574655.1 Perodicticus potto | reverse complement strand
TTACAGGAATGGGTTTTAATTTTCATTTATTTATGTATTTTTTTTTTTTTTTTGAGACAGAGCTTCAAGCTGTCACTCTGGATAGAGTGCTGTGGCATCTCAGCTCACAGCAACCTCTAATGCCTGGGCTCAAGCGAGTCTCCTGTCTCCGCCTCCCAAGTAGCTGGGACTGCAGGCGCCCGCCACAACGCCTGGCCATTTTTTGGTTGCAGCCATCATTGTTGTTTGGCAGGCCCGGGCTGGATTCGAACCCGCCAGCTCAGGTGTACGTGGCTGGTGCCTTAGCCCGTTGAGCCACAGGCACCGAGCCTCAATTTTTTTTTTTAAACAAACAGAAAGCTACCTTTGTGAACATAAATTTTATTAAGTTCACACCAAGAGGGGTTATACAAGCTGAACTTGGCAATAACTGCCAAGTTCTGATTTTTTCCAAGTATAGGAAGAATCCTCGTACAAACCTTAACAAAAGGAAGATCCTAGAACAGCCTCTAATTGTATGTTGCTAACATTCTTAGCTTTCTTTTTTTTTTTGAGACAGAGCCTCAAGCTGTCACCCTGGAGAGAGTGCTGTGGCATTGCAGCTCACAGCAGCCTCCAATTTCTGGGCTCAAGTGAGTCTCCTGCCTCTGCCTCCCAAGTAGCTGGGACTACAGGCGCCCGCCACAATGCCCGGCCATTTTTTGATTGCAGCCGTCATTGTTATTTGGTGGCCTGGGCTGGATTCAAACCCACCAGCTCAGGTGTACTTGGCTGGTGCCTTAGCCTGTTGAGCCACAGGCGCCGAACCCATTCTTAGCTTTCAATTAGCCTCGTTAGGTACAAATTTATTGAGAAGCAAGATCTTAATCCATCTTCCTCCACTGGGGTTATCCTTACTTTACAGAAGGGAAGGGCAAAGGACAGAGATAAGGAGGAAGTTTACTCCTCAAAAAATAAAATGAAAAAAGAATGAGAAACAAAACATCTTTGCCCAACATTTTCTACTTGGGCAAAATGAAGAGCCAGCAGAATCTTAATATTTATTCTTTTTTGTCCCTAAACTCAAGTCTCATTCGATTGTCTTTACAAATTTACAAAGCAAAGCAAATACAAAACAAAGTAAGGCACACAACCACATCTGAATCGATTGGGCTGCTTACATAGTATCTTAAGACTTTGGGGTGAAGTAATTTTTTTCTTTTTTCTTTCTTTCTTCTTCTTCTTTTTTTTTTTTGAGACAGAGTGAGACTCTGGCAGAGTGCCATGGTATCATCATAGCTCATAGCAACCTCAACCTCAACCTCCTGAGCTCAAGGGATCCTCCAGGTTCAGCCTCCAAAGTAGCTAGGACTACCTGCCACCACACCCAGCTAGTTTTTCTATTATTTATTTATTTATTTTAGTAAAGACAGGGTCTCCTCTTGCTCAGGCTGGTTTCAAACTCCTAAGCTCAAGCAATCTACCTACCCCGGCATCCCAGAGTGCTGGGATTACAGGCGTGAGCCACCACCTGGCCTGAAGTAATTTTCATTTTTCAAATGACTGCTCCTTGAACATTTTCTACAATAACATTTCCTTAGTAGTGGCTAGGAGCTGGCATTTCGCTCAGTGCTTTACCTACTTTGCATTTAAAAATAAAATTTTAAGACAATTTAAAATGCAATTAAAATTATTTTTTGCTTTTACACTGTTTAAAGCTTAGTTTTAAAAATGTAGATCAGGGGTGGTGCCTGTGGCTCAAAGGAGTAGGGCTCTGGTCCCATATGCCAGAGGTGGCAGGTTCAAACCCAGCCCCGGCCAAAAAAAAACAAAAAGGAAAAAAAAGAAAAATGTAAATCAGAAGGGCCTTTTTCTTTTTTAGTGCTATGTGCCTGATTCTTTATCCAGTTGGTCCTTCTTGTCAACTTCCTTGTTCATGGACTATTTTCATTTGTGTATTTTACAGTTAGCAAACTATGTGGCTGCCATAAATCCTTCAGGGTTTGTGCATGAGATGAACAGTTGCACAGGAAAGTTCATTTTTTCTGGGTTTCTTTCATTTTTCCATCCCTCTAAAAATTCTATTATCCCTCTGAAAAACTCTGGAAGAAAACAATAGCAGGTTCTGTTGAGTGGGGTGAGGACCAGGTATGGTAGGGAAGGTACTCTGAAGGAAAAGCCCATTCTCTCTTAAGTGCTATCAAAATATCTCCTGAAGGCCTAAAAATTAAATGAAAGACACAGGAATAAGGAAAAGAGGACCTCCTAAGCCTGGAGTTCCCATCTCTTCTTTCCACCATGTTTTTTTTTTTCTATTCCTTTTTAAGGTCTTGTTAAAGTTAGAGACACAGCTTCTTGTTAAAGATGCCAAAAGTCTGAATCATAAAAGACATGTTAAACGTTCTATTAGAATTCAAACCTCCTTTTTTAATGCAAATCTAAATGCCATTTTATGGAACATCTATAATTATGAAAATGAGAAGACATTGCCTCTTGTGTGTGGGGAGAGTCTGTGAGTATGAATATTACATTAATGTGCCCACACCAGCTCACTGATCCTGCTGGCAGGAGCATAAAAAATGCTTGAGTGAAACTTTTATTTAGATGTTAAGACTCCAGGCCCCAGCGGGGTGACAGAGGCAGCCCCAGTGAGTTGCCATCAGAGAGAGAGCTTGAATTGAATTACCCAGGGGGGAGGAAGTAGTGATGAGCGCTGCTTCGCTTATTTAATTTCATTTACTTTCAGTACATTATCAGCATGAGGCTTTTCTCTCCCCACCAACTGAAACCTAAGAATGCCACCACCAAGAAAACAAAGACATAATGCAGCAGGGATGTTTGAACTCAAAGTCACTAATTCCAGGGACAGCACAAGCACCACCTTCTCTCCTCAAGAGTCAAACTCAGTTTGCTAAAATTGGGCACTGAACGAGTGGCTGAATTTTCTCTCTTGGTCATGCACTAACAAGATTGTGGACAGTAATATAGCTGGAAATACAGTTTTTTATATGCTATGTTTTCCATGCATGGTCAGATGCATTATGTTGTTTTCTTACTCATTAGAGAGGACCTGTATTGATCAACTCTCTTGTCTGATTTCCCTTAAGGCAGTGGGAAAAAGGAATTATAGGTAAAGTTTGGAATGACTATGGAAAAAATTAGGAAATCAAATCAGTCTTTATTTTATTGTCTTCTATGTACAAGGCATTCCATAGTGAGTATGGTAACAGAATTGCCCTCAATATAGAGTTGACTCTAAGCACAATCTCATTAGCTCCATGATCTATTGACAAATCCAGACAACCAAAATGGGAAGCCACTGTGACATTTAAGCTATGTCCTCTTTCAGTGTCAGCTCAGGGTCCTAATGATCAAGAAACGGGGATCCTAAGGATGCATCAAGTTACCCATGCCATGGGTGATGAGGCAGGAGTTTTGTATGTCTCAAACCACACCTACTAGCAAATGAACAGATCTGTAGAGAGCTACTTAGTGCATAATAGAAAGTATGTAGGGCAGTGCCAGCCCCATATTCCGAAGATAGCGGGTTCAAACCCAGCCTCGCCGAACTGCAAAACAAAAAAAAAAATAGCTGGGCGTTGTGGTGGGCGCCTGTAGTCCCAGTTACTCAGGAGGCTGAGGCAAGAGAATCGCCTAAGCTCAGGAGTTGGAGGTTGCTGTGAGCTGGGAGATGCCAAGGCACTCTACTGAGGGCAACAGAGTAAGACTCTGTCTCTACAAAAAAAAAGAAAAGAAAAAGAAAGTATGTAAATGCTTTAGAGCAGTGGTTCTCAACTTTCCTAATGCCTCCTAATGCCATGACCCTTTAATACAGTTCCTCATGTTGTGGTGACCCCCAACCATAAAATTATTTTCATTGCTACTTCATAACTATAATTTTGCTACTGTTATGAATTGTAATATAAATATATGATATTCAGGATGTATTTTCATTGTTACCACTTTGTAACAATGAAAATATACCCTGAGTATCAGAAAGAGATTGCCACAGGTTGAGAACCACTGGTTTAGAGGATCATAATAAAAATATGAAGAAGTTACAAATAATTGCATAAATTGCCATTTTAAGAAAAAAGCATTTATATGTAAGTATACAATTAAAAAAACAGAAACTCTTTGTCCATTACCTGAAAAAAGATATCACTACTATAATGAAAAAATAGAAATGATTTTGATGTATTGAGAATAAATGGCCCTCCTGGGTAAACCTAAAGGCTTATTACATTATATCAGCACAAAACAGAATTACATTCATGTCATAATCTCTTCTCTATACTATACTTAACTAACTCTCTCAGGATAGCCCATATAAACAAAAGGTCACTTAGCTGAAGGATGTGGGGCCATAAAGATAAGATCAACAGAGAAGTGTGTTACCCAGAAGTGATGGCCACCCATCTTCAATGGCAGATGAAGATAAAAGAAATTCTCAGACATCCTTCTCTCTTCATCCAGATTCCTTTCAACCCTTGTATTCCACCCATACCCAACTCTGCAATAAAAAAATAAGAGGGTCGGATTCCATCTCTCAACGCTAAACATGGATCTTCAGTCAGCTATGCATAGGAACAACAATGGGGACCCTTTGGAGTGTGATACATTTCCATAAAGCAGTCAATAAAAAAGACACGGGAGCTTATGTGAGTCACGGCCTATTTAGCCAGCTGCGTTCTAGCCCACTGAGAAAAGAGAATTGGAGAAATCAGCTGGCAATACCACAGCACAAGGCTAATAGTGCAGGAGGCCACACAATTTTCCCCTGCAAAATGGGCTGCAGCCCCTGCAGAAACATGCCAGGTGCCCACCAACTTTCATCACAGGCAGCTGGCTTGGTCTCTTGCTAAATCAACCTGAAAAGAAAATCAATGACTGTTTAAAAACATCTTTTGTTCAACCCTTTTCCTCGTGTAAACTGTGAACTTCTTTCATTCTTCCACTTCTTTTTAATTCAAGTTCTTCTCAACTGTTTCAAAAAAGGGACCAAACCTACTAGAGTCTAGTGATAGCTACCAGGGGTGAATTTCGGGCAGGGGGAAATTCAAAAAGTTCCTTCATTAAAGAACCCATGGAAAGGGGATTTGGGTGAAGGACTGTGGAGAAAATTTAACATCAAAGGTTGGAAATGGTAGAGTTCCATCTGCAATTCCAACTCACTCACATGTGGCTGGTATGTGTCTATATGCAGACACAAACACTTCAAAATGCCTCAAATGTACAGAGGTGAAGAAGGCGTTGCAGGGTAGAGTGGGGAGGGGTTGTTGTCGGGTGGTTGTTGGTCCCAAATTTGTTCATTAAACTTTCCCTTGTATTTTGTCTCTGTGGCTTCCTTAATACATTCATTACTACTTTTCTTTGGCTTCTTGCTTTTCTGGGTTACTTTTTTGCCTTTTTCTCAATTTTCAGGAGCCAGTCAATAAATGACAATTTGTAATATTTGGCAAGAAGTGTTCATCTTCTGATGCTAACGGGGAAGGTGGTTTCGGTGACTCTATCTCTCCTTGGGATAGTTTTAAATAATTCTTTGAACTTCTATGGTTCTATTTGCTGTCCAACTGAGTTTACACCTACTCCACACACTTTTCCGTCATTGTGCTTAACTTATTAATGAAGTTAGACCAACACATAAAAAGTGAAGAGTTCTAAACTGTTACCAATAATAGACTTAAGATCTAAAAGTTTCAAAGGTAGAGGAACCACTCAAACAAATGGCTTCAAACTAACTGAATGGAGTTGTTCATGGAGAAATAAATCCAACAGCAGATAAAACGAAAGGACTGAACACAATGTACTTAATCAAGTTCTTCCATAAGCTGAAGTAAGAAGCTAGGAAACAAAACATGAGTAAGTAGGGCTAAAGGTCATCAGAAAATGGTCAAAATGATACATTTGTAGTTAGCAAACCAACACAGAAGACAACATTCAGGAGGCCTCAATGAACTCATGTTGCCTTTCTAAATTTTTAAAGCCTTAAAACATACAAACACACACTTTATTTTTATTTTATGTATTTATTTTTTTGAGACAGAGTCTCAAGTTGTCGCCCTGGGTAGAGTGCTGTGGTGCCACAGCTCACGGCAACCTCAAACTCTTGGGCTTAAGCGATTCTCTTGCCTCAGCCTCCCAAGTAGTTGGGACTACAGGCTCCCGCCACAACACTCAGCTACTTTTTTGTTGCAAACAGTTGTCATTATTGTTTGCTGGCCCGGGCTGGCTTCGAACCCACCAGCCTTGGTGCTTGTGGCTGGCGCCGTAACCACCGTGCTACAGTGCTGAGCCCCTACACACTTTATTTCATTTATTTATTTAGAGACAAAGTCTCACCATGTCAGAGTGCCATGCCATCACGGCCCACAGCAACCTCAAACTCCTAGGCTTAAGGCTTAAGCTTTAAGTGATTCTCCTGCCTCAGCCTCCCAAGCATCTGGGACTACAGGTGCCCACCACAACGCCTGGCTATTTCTTTTGTTGTTGTTGTTGTTGCAGTTGCCATCGTTGTTCAGCAGGCCTGGGCCAGGCTCAAACCTGCCAGCCTCAGTGTATGTGGCCGGCACCCCAACCACTGAGCTACGGGTGCTGAGCCCCCCCCCCCGCTTTAAATTTAGGTTATAGACTAAATAGTAACAATCTGTGAAGGAATCTTATTATACTAAGGATAAAAAAATCATGCAAGGTTCTAAGTAGACTAAGAAAAAAAACCAGGTAACTAATAAACAGAATAACAAAACTAATATGTTTTCACAAAAATGATAACAGAAAAACTAACCAGTTTTTAATCAGCACCGTATCAAGCATTCTTACATCTCATTTAAGTCCCATGTAATAGTATGTATTATCATCATCTCTATAGACCAAGAAACTGAATTATAATGAAATGGCTTGACTTACTGAAGATTGCTTAGCTGGAAAAGCCCATTCTTTTTCCAACACTCTGAGCTTCAGTTGAGGAGATACCCAGAAGGGGCTGAGAAAGACAGGGAAGACTCTACCTTCCTACTTACTTCTCCCTCAAAAAGATACCCCATTTTTTAGAAGAAAGAGGCACGATTTGTTATTCTAATACCTTAAAAATAAATTCAGATTAATGCCAGGGTACAGATGTTTAGGTTACATTGTTTTCATTTCTAAGGTAAAGTTCAAGTTGTAGTTGAGCCCTTCCCTTCATCCAGGGGGTGTCATTTCTAAGGTAAAGTTCAAGTTGTAGTTGAGCCCTTCCCTTCATCCAGGGGGTGTGCTGTATACACTCACATTGTGCACATTAGGTGAGAATTTGCCAGTTACCCTCCCTCTTCCCTTTTGCCTCCTCTTCCAACCCTTTACTAGAATATACTTAATGTTTCTCTTTCATGTGGGTGTCTATTTGTTGACCTATTGGTTTCAGATTAGTATTGAGTACATTGGATACTTGCTTTTCCATTCTTGTGATACTTTACTAAAAAGAACATGTTTCGACTCCCTCCAGGTAAATACAAAAGATTATTCTAATACTCGATACCAAAAATTATTTTACTATCCTATATTTCTTATTTACTTTTTCTTTTTGTTGTTGCAATTTGGCTGGGGCCAGATTTGAACCCCCCACCCTGGGTATATGGAACCAGCACCCTACTCACTGAGCCACAGGTGCCACCCTTTTTTGTGTTTTTTTTTTTTTTAGAGACAGAGTCTCACTTTGTCGCCCTTGGTAGATTGCCATGGCTTCATGGCTCACAGCAACCTCCAGCTCGTGGGCTTAGGCGATTCTCTTGTCTCAGCCTCCCGAGTAACTGGGACTACAGGCACCGGCCACAACTCCCAGCTATTTTTTTGTTGCAGTTCGGCCAGAGTCAGGTTTGAACCCGCCACCCTTGGTATCTGGGGCCGGCACCCTACTCAATGAGCCACAGGCACTGCCTTTTTTTTTTTTTTTTTTTTGAGACAGAGTTTCACTTATTAACCCTCAGTAGAATGCTGTGGTATCACAGCTCACAGCAATCTCCAATTCCTTAGGTTTAGGCAATTCTCTTGCCTCAGCCTCCTGAGTAGCTGGGACTACAGGTGCTCGACAATGCCCAGCTATTTTTTATTGCAGTTTGGCCTGGGCTGGATTTGAACCCACAACCCTCGGTATTTAGGGCCCGTGCCCTACTCACTGAGCCACAGTTGTACTGACTGATTGATTCTGTTTTTCCTCTCAAGTGGGCCTGTCCCTGTTCAGCTAGCAGTTCTAAATTAGTATTGAGTATGTGGGATGCTTGTTGTTCTATTCTTGAAGTACTTTACTAAGGAAAATGCTCTTCAACTCCATTTAGGTAAATACAAAAGATCTTCATATCCCCTGGGCGTGGATGTGGAGAGGAGGAAACACTTTTATACTGCTGGTGGTTGGATTGCAAACTAATGCAACCTCTATGGAAAGAAGTATGGAGAATCGTCAAAGAGCTTTTTTTTTTTTTTTTTTGAGACAGTCTCACTCTGTTGCCTAGGATAGAGTGCCACGGTATCATCATAGCTCGCAGGAATCTCAAATTCTTGGGCTTAATTGATCCTTTTGCCTCACTTTTTCTGTTTTTAGTAGAGACAGGGTCTCGCTCTTACTCAGGCTAGTCTCAAACTCTTGAGCTCAAGGAGTCTGCCTGCCTGGCCCTCCTGGAGTGTGAGAATTACAGGCAGGGGCTATTGTGCCTAGACCGGACTTTCCATTTGATCCTACAATCCCATTACTAAATACTCAGAAGAAAAAAAAAATCATTTTGCCATAAGGACATTTGCACTATATTGTTTCTTGCAGCTCAATTCACAATTGCCAAGACGTGGAATCAACCCAATTGCCCATCAACCCATGAATGGATTAATAACTGTGGTATATGTGTACCACGGAATACTATTCAGCAGAGACTTAAAGCTTAACAGCTTTTGTATTTACCTGGATAGAGCTGAAGCACATTCTTCTTAGTAAATTATCATAAGAATTGAAAAACAAGTATCTAATATACTTAATACTGTGAAACTAATAGATGAACAACTACATGCCCACATGAGAGAAAACAGAATTATATTCCAGTGGGGGGAGGAGGGAGGAGGAAAGAGGATAGGAGGCATTGGTAAACTCTCACCTAATGTGCACAGTAAGGGTATATAGTATACCCCCTGTGTGAAGGGTTCAACTACAACTTGAACTTTACCTTAGAAACAAACACAGGTTGGGCACGGTGGTTCATGCTTATAATCCCACCACTCCAAGAGGCCAAGGATTGCTTGAGCTCACGAATTCAAGACCAGCCTGAGTAAGAGCAAGACCCCCCCATCTCTAAAAAAATAACTGGGCGTTGTGGTGGGTGCCTATGTTCCCAGCTCCTTGGGAGGCTGAGGCAAGAGGATTGCTTGAGCCCAAGAGTCTGAGGTTGCTGTGAGCTATGATGCCACAGCACTCTTCCTGGGGCAAAAAGGTGAGACTCTGCCTCAAAAAAAAAAAAAAAAGAAAGAAAGAAAAAGAAAAAAGAAACAAAAACAATGTAGCCTCATTTGTACCCTCATATTAACCTGAAATAAAAATAAACAAAATAAATAAAACAAGAAAAACCAAAAGATCTTCTGATTTTATTAACTATACATATCTAACTCAGCGCCCTCAGCTTTATTTTTATCCTAGCAATCCATCCTTAATATAGAACCACAAAAGACCTCTAGCCACTAGTCTTTCTAGCCACTATATTGGATTAAGAAGGATCTTTCCCTAAAAGACATAAAGTAAAATGAAAGGGATTTGGTACTAATTATTTAATTTCTTGAAGCCTAAAGAATAGCTGCCAGTGGGAAATCTGTTCCCTTTCATAGAGGGCAGTGGAATTCATTATTTGTATGCCTGTTTCTTTTCATATCTCCAGGGGCCTACTACACACAGTAGGTGCCCAATAAATGTTTGTCAAACTGAACTGAAACCACTTCTAGCCTAATGGGAATTATGGCTTAAGAGGGCTACATGGAAATGAATATTTGTTAGACAAACCATTTCCACCTAAGCCACAAACAGCAATTTTTGCTCTGCTGTATATTTACTACTTTAATCTCAGGGTTGGTAATATGAAACGAGAAAGTAAAGAAAGGGAAAGAAAGGAAGATTTAGTCAAAGGGCAAAGAGGAATTGGGGGAGTGGAATTTAGGAGGAATGCTGGTACTGAGAATGAAAGGAAGAGGGGCAAAGAGGATTTGGGGAAAAAATTAGGAAAAAATGCCATGAACCTAAACTGGAGAGAAATAAATTTCTGAGTCCTATTTCAGCCTGATTGGGATACCAATTCTGTTAATCTCAGACCTTATCTATCTTCATGGATGCCTCAAAGGAGGGGGTTTAAAGAAGAAGCCATGAACAGGTAAAGAATTGAGCCAAATTCAGCAACAACTTAGCAAATGAATAACTGATTCCATGTCAGAAAATAGCTATTGATAGCAATTTCAGAGCTACAGACTTTCAGTGGCTGAGAACTTGGCCTCCTACAGTGTTTCCCCTGCCTCGTTCTTTTATTTCCCTCTCTGAGAAATGGCATTTTCTCTCTGGACTTCTACGGGTACATTACTTTGCATCTCGTACACAAACATCCTATCTGTGTCGGAGCACTTAATACTGTTGACAGTGAAGGCTATGTGGATATTAGTGTATCAGACTGCGGCAATCTCTATTTTAGTTACTCTCCAAAGCAAAAGATTTAAGGATTGTAATCATATGATAACAATTTTGCCTTCGCTATGCCTCTCCAGTAAAAGAGATTCAGATATCATCAGAGCACTGCATTCAGAAAACTTTTAAAGCAAACAAAGCAGAAAATAAAAGAGAAGACTCAGGAACTAATTATCGTGATTCTCTGGGGGTATTTCAGGGTGAATGATCTAATGAGAGCTCTCCCACCCCATCAGGAAGAACTTGATGGGAAAGCAATGATCTTAGCAATGTGGCTTTGACCTGGTATGTATCATCTACTGGACAAAGGGCCACTCCCAAGCCAAACCTCACTCCCAGACAGCAATCTGGGTCCTCTGTGCATCAATTTTGGGCTCAGGGACAGAAAAATGCTATCAGCTATGAAACAGGGCAAAAACCATGCCCCTTTTAAAAAAAGTTTACAAATCCGAGATTTAAAATCTTTTTGGATTCTTCTGTTTCATCTGACAAAACTCAAGCAAGTTTGAAGCCAAACTTTGCAGGGAAAACGAATTAGGTGGGGAAAATGAGGGTAATGTTTCTAGACCCAAAATTTTCCAACCAAATCACCAAGTCTGTAATTGCAAAATAAAAACACTAAATCTCAATATCTATTTGCACAGCTCATTAACTAAGGGCTCACACTCAGCAAACGGGGGAAAAAAAGAAAAAGAAAAAATACTTCAGCACCAAATTTATTTGGAAAGTTACTATGGAGACCTGGTCTTCCCTGGGATCTAAACGAGGCCCTGATCCGCCACGTTCTGTTATGCTATGGTTGGATGCATCTGTCTGTCTGTCTGTATTGCTTACTTAGAAAGTAGAAAGTCAGGATGAGGCAAAACATCTTTTGTCAGACCACGCGGGAGGGAGAAAGAGAACATTTCTTTCCTTACTGAACATTATGAACATTATAGCAGGCACTCGACCTGTTCTGCTACTGGGACAACATGATTTACAACGTGAAAAGGGAAAACCTAAATCACCAAGTAATGAAAACATTAAAGTTAATGCATCACAAGTGAGGAATTTATTACCATTAACTCCAATAAACAGTTATAAAACACTCGTCCTTTCCTGTCCATGCACAGGGACACAGACACTGGACTTCATTAAGCTCAACTTTCTTTTCTTCCTCACTAGACCAGTCATGTGTGTTTGAACCAACCACCATTTATTGTTAAGTGGACTGGTTCATTTTCCAGGACTGTAGAAAGCTGAAGGCACATTCATTCTGCTTCACGGCACTTGGTATAGACGGATGAAATAGCAAAGTTTAGAAGACATGCAGCTCGGTAGTGCTATATAAGTTTATTTAAAGTCTCTAAAATGTATGTCTAACAAAAGCAGAGTAGCTCTTCCAAGCAGCCCTTCTTAGAGGCAGGTACATAAGTAATAATGCCTGGTGAAGAGGGTGGCATATTGGATGCCAACACATGTCAGGTGTGTGTAGCCGAATAATTTTTTACTTGTTATTGTTTGGTATAGCGCCTGAGAAGCCTGAGGTGGAAACCCATTTCCTTCCAACATTTTTCTCTGTCACAGGGGCATACCAGTTTATCACCTTGAGGTAGTTCATGAACAAAAGAAGCTGCACATATTGGATGGCTAGGGTAGATTGGTTTGAGATTCATTTGTTTTCAAGGAAAAAAGAACGAAAGTGACTTTTCAGAAAACCAATTTTTTTTCCTTGGGATGGATTCTCACTCTGTTGCGAAGGCTAGAGTGCAGTAGCATCATCTTGGCTCACTATAGCCTTCAACTCCTGGGCTCTAGCAACCCTCCTGGCTCACCCTCCTAAGTAGCTGGGACTATTGGTGAGCACCACCATGCTCAGCTAATTTTTTCTAATTTTTATAGAGATAGGGTTTTGCTCTTGCTCAGGCTGGTCTCCAACTCCTGAGCTCAAGTGTTCCTCCTACATTGGCCTCCCAGAGTGTTGGGATTACAGGCATGAGCCACTACACCCAGCCTTGGGTAGCAGTTCTAATTGTGGAATTGCCTGAGTGTTACAAAGAAGACAGGAGAGGCAACATGAAATTCAGGCCTCCCTGACTAAATAGATACGATAATAAAATGATAATAGTACCACTTTATATCTAGGTAGCACTTTATCTAGTGTTCAGAAAATGCTTCTATGTTTGACACATCCTTGATATTGATAGACAGTCCTTGCCAATCTTGCCTTCATAAGCTGAAATAAGCTCATACATTTGGCAATAGGAAGAACCATTACATAAACTCAGGTATTTTTAAGCTCCAAATCCAGTCCTTCTTTTGTTTTTTGGCTATACCATGACACACAGACATTTTACCTATTGTATAATGTTACAATCATAACTATGAAAGTTAAGATGAAGAATGTTTTAATTCTAGATTTCTCAGTGCAGATTTCATGACTTTTAGCAGCCCCCTCTCCTAAGAATGGGTATAATAACTATCCTGCTAAGTGGAGTCACTGTGCTTATGGCTGGGAGTTGTCCAGGATATTCAGCTTTGAAATGGGATCTGATCTTTGGCATTACCAGAGAAGAGGCAGGCACCTGGGAAGGCACCATGAGCTTCATAGGAATGTTTAGCTCTAGTCACCAAGAGGACTTGCTGGGCCTCTCATGAGTCACCCTGTGTAGAGCCCATGAAAAGAGGGATGAGAACATTTCAGATATAGAATATGAGCAGCATATCCTATGTTACCCAGCTACTAAAATGTAACATGATTTAAGAAGACAGTGATATTTGTCAAGGAAATCCCCTAAATAATCCATCACCTATATCAGCATCTCCATTAGGTACCTAAATGAAAAGCTCTTTTTTTTTTTTTTTTTTTTGAGACAGAGTCTCAAGCTGTCACCCTGGGTAGAGTGCCATGGCATCACAGCTCACAGCAACCTGTAATTCCTGGGCTCAAGCGAGTCTCCTGCCTCTGCCTCCCAAGTAGCTGGGACT
>CAUYRH010163659.1:0-10445 GCA_963574655.1 Perodicticus potto | reverse complement strand
GACTTTGAATTATTTCTTCTTTTTCTATTGTCTATAAGATTTGGCATGATCTGTTTTTTGAAATTATCTTTTACTTTTATTTATAAATATTAGTTGTCTATTTTTTGAGACTTTGGAAAAAAATAAGTTAACTGATGACTCCATACAGAGGCTCAGAGTTAAAGCATTCTATAATAGACATACTCTTACTTGACAATGTGAATGTTACTTTCTTTGCATTATTAGTATTATTGCTTAATATTTCAATGCAGTAATCATCTGATTTCTTTTCTGAATGTATTTATTTACTTTCATTCTTTTCGAGGTTTTTGTTTCTAGTCCTTATCTTAAACACTGTTATCGTTATTAAATATTATGCCTTTTTAATTCTGTTAAGGCAAAAAGTGGAAACCTAATAAATACATGTATATGTAAAAATAAAAAAAAGATGTCCCTTAGTTAAAGTATATCAGACATTCACATTTTAGAGCTATTGCTTTTTAAAAAGTGGCTGAAAACATGGCTCTTACGGATCACTGAGGCAATCAAATCAAGAATGATGAGTATCAGAGACTCGACTCAACAGATGTTCTACGGGACATTTTTCAGCAATACTGATGTTTGCAACCAGATGCAGAAATTGAATGGATGATTCTGAGTCTTAAGTCTGAACATTCTCTGGTTCTCTCACACTCACACAGCACTGGCAAGTTCACTAAAACATTAGGAAATAGGTGGTACGGTGGTCAAACAGCAGCAGTATGAAAATAATGTAAACTTTACTAGGTGCTCAGGAAGTTCATCAAGTGTCACAATAGGAGTTATAGCTGGAAAATAAAAATGTACCATATGACTCCAGGAATCGGGTGCAATGGCATATACCTGTAGCCCCTGTTACTTGGGAGGCTGAGGAAGGAGGGTCACTTGTGCTTACACTATCTTTGCACCTGTGAAGAGCCATAGCACTACATCCAGGGCAACATGGTGAGACTCCCATCTCTTAAAAAAAAAAAAGAAAGAAAAGAAAAAAGAACATATGACCACAGGGAATAACAAGGAGTTATTAGAAGTAGAATCAGAAATGAAAAAGTTTACAAAATGACAGAAACTTTTCTGGAAGAAAGCACAAGTTCTAACCCAGGTAACAGGGGCACATAAGAAAGATGCGGTGACAAGAATCGAGGTTGAATTTTTTAGTTAATAGGGAAAATAAATTGAGAAAGTGACCTCTAGTGGGCTCTTGGCTTCACTCACAAAGTTGGCTCATTTCATTTTGGAAAAAATGAAAGTTTCTTATAAATATAAATTACTAAGAGCATAGACTCTGGATAACATATTTAAAAACACAATTAGTAACATAAGTATTTGTCATTTAAACATCATTATTTTGAAAGGATTTTGCAAATTCTCCTGATATACTCTACTATGTTTGAAGGAAGGTAAACTTTAAAAACTACTTTAAACACATGTCGTGATATATGTTGGTCAAAAAGGCACCTCCAGTCAGCCTCCTACAGACACAATTTAGACTCACGAGAAAGGAGTGATGCCGTCTCCTCGGCATGTGCATTTCTGGAACTGATGCTTCATTTCTTTGACCTTGGACACAGCTGGTCTGTGGCACACCTCTCTATGCCTGACCTGACGGCACCTGCTGGCTTCCCAAGTAAGACTAATCCTCTCCAGTTGCCCAGATCCTCTGCCAAGCAAGAGCCATAAACCAGCACCAGTTGCTTCCTGACTTCAGGATCTCGAGAAGGAAATTCATTTGAAAACAAGGTATTGATTTATGGCAGCAGTACAAGTGGAAGAGACTCTCACTGTGCTAAAGATGCGATTTCTGTTGAGGCACCATAAATTATATATTATTTTTAATGGGGGAGGGCATAGTCATTTCTTCCAAAAAGTAAAAAAACGCTAAGATGAAGTTGATTGAATGAAAAGGGAAATGGATTCAGAAATTATGTTTTTATGTAAACATAAAAGTTCTGTGCGACTTCCAAAGAGCGTACAGAAATGCCTTTAATAATCAGGTTGCTTAGGGAGGCTGAGGCAAGAGAATCGATTAAGCGTGAGAGTTTGAGGTTGCTGTGAGCTGTGACATCACAGCACTCTATCGAGGGTGACATGGAGAGACTCTATCTCAAAAAACAAATATATAAATAAATAAACCAAAAACAAAACAAAACAAAAATAATCATTTTGCTCTTTCAAACCTAGGAAAGTTGTCTTGAGGTTAGGGGATTTTTTAGAAGCTGAACTTCATGCGTCTTCCCCAAGTAAATAATGTTGTTTTATAGAACTAATGAGCCTGCAGTAACTGTGTTAAGCCTCTGCTATTTCAACCCCAGTCTTCCTCAGAGAAATACAAACATGACATGGGGGTGTGCAAGCATGGTGTTACTTTCATCTATTTTTCATATGTACTTCAAACTTCATTCAGGCCGAAACTAAATTAAACAAGGATTGAATGTTGCCTTCTCCTCCACAATTTTTTTTTTCTTTTTACTCCATTTTAGAAAGAAAACTACAAAGAACTCTTTCAAAGGATTAGTTGATTATTTTCCAAAGTCATATGGCTATTTGAAAATATTCTGTATGGAATCACTTTTAAGGCTTTCAAAGGATAATATGCTAATAAAATCCATGCATTTATTCTTTTGGAATGCAAACTCCTCGGTGACCATTTGACAACTTGTCTCCCCAGTGTATACAAATGCTCAGAATTCATTGGGAACCCTTCAGCAGCTAGCTTATCAGGACCTCCCATACTGCTCGCTCCAAGCAGGAGTGAGCAAATAGGTCTGGTGGAGAGGGCGTGCCCTAAAGGCGGGCATTCCTCCACTCCACCAGACCACCAGGGAAGGGAGCTCCACAGTGCTGAGCCTCCAGAAGAGTCTGGGGGAGTGAATTTTTACCCAAGATGTTTAGAGAAAATAGGGAATCTTTTCTGAGGAGTGGAGGAGTCCGTGGTTCACATTCCTAGTTATTTGTCTTCATTTCTCATCTACCATTCTCCAAAAAAGGAACAGCCTGTATCCTAGGACGCCTCCTTTCATAGTTTCCTGACAACATCCTCTTCCTTGTACAGAAAAGGCACAGGAATGCCTCCGTTTATTCAAAAAAGAAAGAAAAGTGTTTAAGCCCTGAAGTTGAGAACCACAAGGTAACAGAAGATAGACAAGAACCTACAGAGGGGGTTATGAAAATAATAACTTTCACATCTCTAGTGTCTACTACATAACTTGGCTTTCAGATTGTATCTCAGTCTTTGCTACAGCCCCATATGCTCTCAATATTCAGTTTATAGGAGAGAAATCTGAGGTTCAGAAAAGTAAGGAGGCTTGCAAACAGCACATGTTGCAATAGAACACAACAAGTAATACCAAAGTAAGCTAAGTTCTTTCTGATTCCGTCATCCTGTTTTTGCTCTACTTCCCAACACAGTCTAGCAGAGAAAGGTAGGGCAGTTGTAATTCCTTAAGTCATCAGGAATCTCAATATCTGAATGATTATTTGTATTAGCTACCTAATAATTCTGAACCTTGACCTGACAAGTTCTGTCCCACTAGTAAACTAAAGAGGAAAAAAAGAAAAGGAAAAAAAATGGCTCGGTGCCCATAGCACAGTGGTTACAGTGCCAGCCACATACACTGAGGCTGGTGAGGTCAAGTACCAGTCCAGGCCAGCTAAACAATAACGACAACTGCAACAAAAAATAGCCGGCTTTGTGGCAGGTGCCTGTAGTCCTAGCTACTTGGGAGGCTGAGACAAGAGAATCGCTTAAGCCCAAGCAAGAGTTTGAGGTTGCTGTGAGCTGTGGTGCCATGGGATTCTACCAAGGGTGACATACTGAGACTCTGTCTCAAAGAGAAAATCAAAAACTTGTGAATTTTATCAGTCTACCTAAAAGCCAAATACATTCCCTCAATTACACAAGCATATTAAGGATATCAGATTTAATCCCCAAATGAAGGCTTTGCGTTTAAGGTAGATATAGACAGTTTTTAGGTCACTTTTATAGTTAGTCAATTAATATGCTTTGAGAATGCAGCTTCAAGAGAACAAAGAATTGTTATGCTTTGAGATTTTGAAAAGGAAGCAAAAAGACTTTCAATCTCTGAGGTCTTTGCTCGACTCTTAGAACACTAGAGTATTCTAGGCTGCTTGCCGAATAAATGTTTGGTTGAATATAAATAAGTTTGTTACCATGCATATATATGCGTATACCATAAATTGGGGGCTGATAAAGCATTGTATACCTAAGCAGATTACTCCTAATCCTGAGTACTAGCAGCGTTCTTAACATACTACATTATTCCACAACTTTTTTCTTCTTTATGGATTCTTTATGAACCGCAGATAATGAGAGGAATTTAACATGTAAAGACTTCAGAAATCTCGTCTTACTTATTAGGAGAAAGACCTTTAACTTTCTAATTTTACCATCCCTAGAATCTCTATCAAAGAATGTGCATTCAGGTAATAAAAAGATAAAAGATAATATAGTTAAAACAAAGTTACCTGTTCAAGTAGTCATTCCACGGGTCAGCCCTTCGGTTGCCTACTTTAACTGAAATGGGGGCAGGAGGGTTAAATGAAGTGTTTTAATTGTAGGTCACGCTTTGGTTTTAATGTGCCCATCAAAACTCATGTTGAAACTTAATCCTCACTATGGTAGTATTTGAGAAGTGGGGCCTCTAAGGAGTAACTGGGTCATAAGGGCTCTCCTAAATGGATGAATGAGTTAGTGGATGAATGGGTTACCATAGGAGAGAAAGCAGCGGTTTTATAAGAAGGGTAAGAGAGACCCATCCCTCACCATTTGATGTCCTGCTGCTGCCTTGAAGCTGCAGACTCCCCACGGGCCAAAAGGCTCTCACCAAATGTGCCTCCTCAACCTAGGACCTCCATGCCTCCATAACCACGAGAAATAAACTTGTCTTTCTCAATTACCCCATTTCAGGTATTCTGTTATAAGCAACACCAGTGCACTAATCATATACATTACTAGGTGGGGTGTCATCTTATCTTTATGCTTGTCATAATTCAGAGAAGAAATGCTACCTTAGAATAATAATGGTAACCAGTTGACAGATGTATCGGTTCAAGGAACAGATACATTAAATTAGGATGAAATTTAATACATAGATCAGTCTGAGAGGTTTTTTTTTTCCAACCTATGGAAATTGTTTCCCTAATGATGTGTGTCATGACCTTTAATTTGTCCTTGTCACATCCAACTGTTGTTTCAGCCATGCAGCACCCCACTCTTATATTTTATTTCTGAATCCACCTACCTAATTGGGGGATTTAGAGATATGTAATAGACTGGTGACACTGGTAATGAACGTGATGTGAGGCAGCCATATAAGCAGATAGAATAAAGAATATTTCACATAATAAACTGAAATTTTTACCTCTGAATCTGGTTACTAAATAATTTGCACAGATAACACAATGGAGAAAAACAGTTATTTACTCTAAGAAGGTAGGCATTTCAAGCTTCATATTTGGGGACTTTTAAGTTTGTTTTGCTGTTGTTTTGCTAGTTTGAAAAGAGAACAAGTGAAACTAATATTATACAATGCATCTGAGAATCAAGTACTGCCAAAGAGAACATACAAAAAGAATTTGTCCGAAGACAAGGATGTCCTGGCCGTCTTCTCCCCTCTCCTCAGTTATCAGAAGACATTTTCCCAGACTTTATTCAGAATAAATGTCAGCACTTTTGTCTCCTTTTCCTTTCTTACTTTTTTATGGGGATGAGACAGAAGAAGGAAAAAGTGAGGAAAGTTACTAGAAGTATTATAATTCGACTTCCTATGTACCTTTCCTCTGGACAAAACCTCAAACGGAAGTTTGGTATCAGTTTTTTCCAAATACTCTATTTTACTAACACTCAGGAGTTTTCACAACTAATTATTTACAAGTTCAATGATTACAGCAAACTAACAACCGGTAGTATTTCATAAGTCCCACTGATTTAGCATGTGTCTTTATTTCCCTCGGACTTACTGACATTTTCACATTAAGCCCATTTTATTTGAAAGGAAAGCCCTTCAGTAATACTTATATCCTAATGCTGCACAGAAGGAAATAGTATCCAACAATTGGAGCCAGAACAATTTGATAACTTAAGCTCCCCACATTACATCATCTGAAATAGAGCCTTGTCAGAGGTCAGGCGCACAGGATGGTTAACTAATTAAGGATTGTGACATTCTTAGGACATACCAAGGGCTCTACTCAAAGGGAAGGATCTTTAAACTTTCTTTTCCTTCCCTGGCCCATGGCAAGAAGAGCTCTTAGAGAATTACTAAGTAGTTAAAGTCATCCTCACGCTTGTTAAAGGTCAGCCACAGTAAATTAGTTAGTAACAACTTCCTAAAATTTTAGAACAGGAAACAATAAAGGATGCTATATCCAAATACAAGTTACAAGGGTAACTTAGCTGGGTAGAATGTAATTGCTGAAGTTAAAATTAGCCAGGTCACCTTACTCTTATGGAAAAAACACTCTGGGAACCTGGCAACCAAATAAATAGATAGGAACTTCCTTCCCATTAATAGCTTCTTTTACTTCTACGCTGAAATGTTATTTCAAAGACGTACACCTTTGAACTTACAACTTTCCAGCACTACTTTCTAAACCAAATTTGAGCACACGCCAAATTATGGTGAAGACTCAGAGCTTATAAATATAAGCGTATGTTACAACTATATAATCTGATCATGTTAGAATTGAACATATTATATAAATCACGTAGAGCAACCTGCAACCTGTGTTTTCAGATGAGGAAACAGTCCAGAAATGTGACTTGCCCAAGCTCAGTTAGCTACATTTACACTGGTATGTACTGTATTACTGACCCTGTGGGTGGTAAATATTTTTTATATTATCTGTGAATTTTTTTAGAATGTCTAAATATCTTTGAGAAAGACTATGTTCAACTTTATTGCTCTTCATACAACAGTATTATACACATTTAAGTGGTTGCTAAATAAAAATAAAGATATATAATTCAAAAGTTAAAAGTGGTGTAGCAGCTAATCACGGAAAACATTCTTTATTGAGAAAGCATTATTATTCACAATCAAAAAACTTTTTAAAACGTATCTTGTGCTAATCATTTTGTGGTTTAAAACTTGAATTGTAACTAGACGATTCTGCCTATTTTCCACTAGGTGGCAATATATCTTTTTCTTTATAGTTTAAATGTTTTTTTCCAGGGTATAATGAAAACATCTCTTTAAGTGTTTTCTTGAGTAGAACCAGCCAAAAATTAAAATTAAGGAAACCTTAAAAAAAGAGAATCAGGAATACAGGAAATTAAGGATGTATGAGGAGAAGAGACAGGATTGTCTCATATAATCTGACATCAAAACTATTATAAAATGGTAAGTTCTATTTCCTATATGCACAAAGTTAAAATTTACATCGAATCTTACACGGTCACACTAAAATTTTGGTAGTGATTAATTGTTTGAATTAAAATTCGGCTTGTTATTAATTCTTGGTAGAAAAATCACCAAACTTATTTTTAACCCTACTTTTTCTTAATCCAGTTACTTAAAACCAAACATCATCTTTCCAATAAGGTCATGGTATTTTAAAAGGCATTACTTAAAAGATCGTGGTACTTTAAAAGGTATTTACACAGCCTATTTTCAATCGTAACTTTACATATAAATAAGCCTATTAAATTACGCTCTTTATTTTTGTATCTTTAAAACTTTTGTTTTTATTTGTGGCTATTCTTAGAGATATGTTGTTCCCTCTTTATTTTTGCATTGTTAAAACTTTTGTTTTTATTTTGTTTGTGTCTATACTTAGAGATAAGACAAACACTATTTTCATTAAAGTAAGATAGGTTTCAGTAAAATATTCGACTAGCGTATTCGTTTCAGGGAGGCAGTAACAAAATTCTACAAAATGGGTAGTTTAAACAACAGAAATCCTTGAGGCTAGATGCCCAAGATCAAGGTGTCAGTTAGTGTGGTTTCTAGCGAAGCTTCTCCTGGACTTGCGTCCACCTTCTCTCATGGCCACCTCTCTGCATCATCTGTGTGCTAATTCACAAGCACCTGTCATGTCGACGTCGCCCGTTATCCCTGAGCACAAGATGGACTCCTGGAATGCATCTTTTATGTAAACGTGGCTGTGATGAGCCTGCCTTAGGAGGCTTCCAGAAACATCAGGTCGTGCCTGGATAAAAGGGGAGGTGATATCTCATACAGAGGCCGTAGCTACGAGACCATTCGAAAGTCCACAAAGTTCTTCATAAGCATAGAAAACCCTACTAAAAATTATATCAGATGTCAGATCTAATGTCTAACCTCATGGACTGAAGTTTAGAGAAGTTAGTTCATCTAAGGTTACACAGCCAAGTGGGGTTCTCTGTGCTTATGAAGAACTTTGTGGACTTCATAGAAGGACACAAGCCACACTGGGTTAGAATTCACTCCAGTGAGTCCCCTAATTTTGCCTTATTCACCTTCTAAAGGCCTAAGTCCAGGTATGGTCACATTCTGGGGTACTGAGAATTTTAACATATGAATTTGGGCAAATGGTAGGAACACAGTTCAACTTATAACCATTCTACATATGAAGCATACCTTAGCGTTATAGGACTGAGAACCCTAGACGTTAAGTTGGAGTTCAAGAGCTAGAGGAAGTTCTTAAAGATTATCTCATTCACTGACTCTTGACCCCTGCTGCACACAAAAAAATCTACAGCACATCAGTGCTCTGACCCCAATACCTGGATATAATGATAAATTAGTTTGGAATAAGAACAGTCACAAATATAATTTTTAAAACTTTTCCAAATATTGCTGATGAGATGACAGTGGAGAACCATTGATCTAGACTAACATTTGCCAAAGGTTGTTGGAGAATCACCCAGAGGGTTTATTAAAAGGCAAAGCTCAATATTCTGATCATGGCCACCATCATTCTGAATCTCCAGAAATAGCCAAGCTCGCTTACCAAGCATCTTAGTAACTGCTATGAATCCTAAAGTCTGAGGAGCTCTGATCTCTCCTAACCCTCTCATTTTATAGGTGAAGAGACAGAAGTTTAGGTAAGTTAGTTCATCTAAGGTTACATAGCCAGGGAATGGGGGAGACCCAATGAGGTTAGACATTAGATCTGACACCTGATATAATTTTTAGTACGGTTCTCCGTGCTTATGAAGAACTTTGTGGACTTTTGAATGGTCTTGTAGCTACGGCCTCCGTATTAGACATCACCTACCCTTTTATCCAGGCACGGCCTGACGTATCTGGAAGCCTTGTAATGCAGGCTCATCACAGCCGTGCCTGCATAAAAGATGCATTCCAGGAGCCCATCTTGTGCTCAGGGATAATGGGCAACGTGGACATGACAGGTGCTTGTGAATATTGCGTTATACCTGGTGCTACTAGGCTTTTCTGGCCCCACCTCCTGAGACACAAGCCTGAGTCCTAGGTGGAAGGAGACTGCAGTGAACAGTTAAATTACAGACATAAAATTAAGGGAAGAGTCTGTCCTCCAGCATCAGTAGCTTTTGCAGCAGGAGTCAGTGGCTTCTGAATCAAAAGATGCTGAGCATCACTCATCATCAGAAAGTGGCAGCCTCTGTGCAGGCATCAGCTGCCAGAAAAGCAGCCGTGGCTGATTGGTGGTAGGCTGGAGGAAAACATTTGCTGAGAGCGTAAGAGTAGCTCAAGAGATTTTCATTTCTGCTGCTGTTATCCATTCAAGAAATACGGCTGTGCAGAGCTCTCAAATGCTTGGTGTCAGAGCCTGAATTGGCTGAGTTCATGAAGACACACACAAAAATAAGTCGTGACACAATTATAAAAAACCAAACATATCAGAATCAAAAAACAAAAAGCAAACTCCATGGGGATGATGAGACATGAACACTTTTAAAATTTTCCATGAAGATATAGCTTAAAAGTTTTCTGAAATGGAGGTTTTTTTCCTAAGAAATTATAATTTTTGGTTGCTCATGTTGATGACCCAAACTTAAATGGAAAGGAAGAACAAAATGTGGAAACTGATCCAAAAAAAAGAAAGACCATCACTGGAGATTTAAAAAATATATATATGTATTTAGAAAATTATAATTAATTTTATCCCAAATATGTCAGGCACATAGCAGGTTTCTAGACTCACATATCTTCACAGGGCTAGATAACCTCTCAGGATTTCTCAAAGTGTGAATCAAGAACCACCCACTCTTGGTTCTGGCGGCTGTGGCTCAAGCGGCTAAGGTGCCAGCCACATACATCTGAGCTGGCGAATTTGAATCAACAATGACGGCTGCAACCAAAAAATAGCCTTGCGTTGTGGCGGGGGCCTGTAGTCCCAGCTACTTGGGAGGCGGAGGCAGGAGACTCACTTGAGCCCAGGAGTTGGAGGTTGCTGTGAGCTGTGATGCCACAGCACTCTATCCAGGGTGACAGCTTGAGGCTCTG
>CAUYRH010163651.1:0-21527 GCA_963574655.1 Perodicticus potto | reverse complement strand
TTTACATCCCCACCAACATGGTTTGCGCCCCCCCCCCCCCCGCCTTTCCCCATTACCCCCCCCAGCATTAATTGTTGCCTGTAATTTTTTTTTTTTTTTTTTTTTTTTTTTTTTTTGAGACAGAGCCTCAAGCTGTTGCCCTGGATAGAGTGCAGTGGCATCACAACTCACAGCAACCTCCAATTCCTGGGCTCAAGCGAGTCTCCTGCCTTCGCCTCCCAAATAGCTGGGACTACAGGCACCTGCCACAATGCCCTGCTATTTTTTTTTTTTTTTTTGGTTGCAGTTGTCATTGTTGTTTGGTGGGCCCAGGCTGGATTCAAAGCCGCTGACTCAGGTATATGTGGCTGGCTCCTTAGCGCTTGAGCCACAGGCACCGAGCCTCTTTTTTTTTTTTTTTATTGAGACTGAGTCTCGGGGTGGCGCCTGTGGCTCAGTCAGTAAGGTGCTGGTCCCACATACCGAGGGTGGTGGGTTCAAACCCAGCCCCAGCTGAACTGCAACAAAAAAATAGCCGGGTGCCTGTGGTCCCAGCTACTCGGGAGGCTGAGGCAAGAGAATCCCCTAAATAATGTGATTTACATTTATTTTATGCAACACCCCCCATTATTTTTGGGAGGTTGCTGTGAGCTGTGTGACGCCACGGCATTCTACCGAGGGCGATAAAGTGAGACTCTGTCTCTACAAAAAAAAACAGAGAGAGACTGAGTCTCTCGTTGTCAACCTCTGTAGAGTGTTGTGACATCATAGCTCACAGCAACCTCAAACTCTTGGGCTTAAGCGATTCTCTTACCTCAGCCTCCCAAGTAGCCGGGACTACAGGCACCTGCCACAAAGCCCAGCTATTTTTGTTGTTGTTGTTGTTGTTTAGCAGGTTGTGCTGGGTTTGAACCCACCGCCTGGTGCATGTGGCCAACGCCCTAACCACTGAACTACAGGTACCCCTGTTGCCCATCTTTTTGATAAAAGCCATTTTAACTGGGGTGAGATTACAACTCATTGAAGTTTTAATTTGCAGTTCTCTGATGACTAATGACATTGAGTATTTTTTTCACATATCGGCCATTCGTATGTCTTCTTTTGAGACATTTTTATTCAGATCCTTTGTTCATTTTTTTAATCAGATTATTTGATTTTTTTCCTATTGAGTTGTTGGAGCTCCTTACATATTCTATTTATTAATCTCTTGTCAGACAGGTAGTTTGCAATTTTTTCTCCCATTCTGTGGGTTGTCTCTTCACTTTTTTGTTTCCTTTGCTGTGCAGAAGCTTTTTAGTTTAACATGATCCCATTTGTCTGATTTTGCTTTGGTTACTTGTTCTTTGGGGATATTACTCAAGAAGTCCTTGCCCAGACCAATGTCCTGAAGTGTTTCCCCAGTGTTTTCTTTCAGTAGTTTCATAGTTTCAGGTACTAGATTTAAGTCTTTAATACATTTTGATTTGATTTTTGTATATGGCAAGAAATAAGGGTATAGTTTCATTCTTCTGCATTAGGATATCCAGTTTTTCCAGCACCGTTTATAGAAGAGACATCAAACTGTTTTGTTTTGTTTTGTTTTTTTAAACATTTTCATCAAACTGTTTAACATAGTCTTCATGGTCATCAAACTGTTTTAAAGTCTAGAAGAGACGTACTCAAATATTATATTAAAATGATTGCATTTTGGTTGAAGGGGCTCCACCTTGACCCCGAAAATCATCACTGTACCCTCCCCTAGAAGCCAGGAGGCTGGGGTTCTGTCTCCTCCTCACCTACCAGCTGAGGGCCTAAGATGGTCACCCCTTGCTTGTCCTTTCTGGGGTCACCTGTATTATTTGACTAGTTATATTATTCCTGCCAGAAGTAGAGAGAGGAAGAAAACACTGACTTTATTAAGGGTCTTTTCCATCTTGGAGGTCTCTGATCCTGTGAATAAATTCCATAGAATGTTTGTTCTTAAGGGGACTGAATGTTCTTGAGTTGTGTCCAGGGAGTTGTGATTTACATTTATTTTATGCAACCCCCCCCCCATTATTTTTTGCTTTCAAAACACTTTTACATCTGTCCTTGATCTTTATAAAATGGCTCTCTGTGTCATAATGGATAAGAGCATGGAAAAACAGGAGTAATACTGAGAACCAGGTCTACATTTTCTAACTGTGTGGTTTTGAGCATTTCTCCTAACCAGCCTGTTCCATAGCTTCTTCATTTGAAAAGGAGAATGAAAATAGTCCTATTGCATGGGACAGCACCTGTGGCTCAGTGAGTAGGGCACCGGCCCCATATGCCAGAGGTGGCGGGTTCAAACCCAGCCCTGGCCAAAAACTGCAAAAAAAAAAAAAAAAAGAAAGAAAGAAAAGAAAATAGTACCTATTGCAAAGGGTCTGTGAGGATAAATGTGGTGATGCAGTGCCTGGCTCAGTAAAAGCTCACTGAATGGCAGCTATGAGGATGATGATATGTAATGATTTCCACCCAAGAGGAAGGAAAGCCTAGACCAGGAAGATTAAGTCATTTGCTTAAGTCACATGATAAAACCAGAGCTAGAAGCTGGGGCTCATAGAGTCCCTGGCCAGTGTTCTGTCTCTCTGGGATTCATTTTTCTAGGAAAAAATGCCATATAGACTGATGGCGGCTGGGTCTAGCTTTTGTAGGGAATTGGGGGACAGGGCTCCCTCAGCACCTAGGCATTAAGAACCCCTCTGGGAGGGGCATCTGGGGGAGCAGAGAACTGGGTGTGCCTCCCTCATTGTTCTCTGAGAGGCAGAGGGGGCTGAGGGTAGGGTGTTCCCAGGACTGCCGGCCTGCTGCTGGCCAGATCCTGCAGTGCTGCTACAGCCCTCCCTGGGGCATCACAGAAACTACGTGCAGTATGGAGGGGGTAGGACGACGGCCTTCTCTCCTGTGGCAGGACTTCTCTCCTGTGGTAGCTCAGGCTAGGGAGCTGAGTATGGGAAGTTGTTCCCATCAGGCTGTTTGGAAAGAGAAATGGACTTTGGGCATCAGACACACTTTCCAGCTACCCTGGTCACCCTGTTGCCTTGAGAACTGTTCCCTCTGGTCTTAGATACAGAGTGGCAGCCCTTGCTCCTGGTGAGGTAGATTTAAGGACCACTTGGATGGGTTTTCCCAGGAAACAACAGCACTTAGAATTTGCTTCAGGTAGTGTAGCACAGGGAGAAGTCCACACACAGTCAAGCCCCAGGTTTGAATCCTGGCTCTGCCTCTTGGTGCATGTGGGTAGGTAAGTGGGGGTGTGCTTGGGAAATTATTCAGCCTCTTCAACTCTCAGTTTCTACATCTGTAAAATGGGAACGAAAACAACTACCTCAAAGATTTGTGGTATGAATTAAATCAAATGACACATGCAAAGTGCTTAGCCTGTGTGTGCACGTGGTGGCTATTTTTATCATCATCATTATTGTTAGGCTTGTTAGGGGCTCTACTAGTCTGTGGGTGGAAACAGCTTTCGTATGTAGCTCAATCTCTTGTAGGCTATGCATCTGCTGTGACTCAGGATTCTAGAGTGACTGAACCAAAGACCTCAAGCTTCTCTTTGCTGTATTGTTATTTGCAGTTAATAGGTATCCAGGGTAATTAAGTTTCTACTGATGTGTGATGCCATGCTATTTATTTCTCTTGTTCTATTCTGTTTAATTTAGTGTCCTTGAAAGAAAAAATGGTTATATGCTAAATGCATTGAGGGTTTACTATCCTAAAAGCTTTACATAAATTATCCAGGCACAGAACAACCAGATGAAGAAACAAAGTGGTTCAACAATGCCTAATACTACTACTCTGCTAGTATACAACAGACCTGGGCTTCCCATGTCCCATCCAGAGCCCGCATTGGCCTCTGTATTGCCTCCTTACTTAGCGTGGCAATGGTTGTTGTTGGTGACCTTGAGAGATTAGGTAGTCTGGTCTGTCCCCCTCACTCCCCTTGTAGATTGAGCTGTGCATTAGGGGAAATCTGTGCTACTTTAGAAACTCTCCAGAGGAACCTGCCACCTCCTCCTTTGGTGGCCGTTTTGGTAGCCTTCTGGAGAGTCAGTAGCTTCTTCCTTGAGTCCCTTTGCAGTATCCTAAAGGAGGTAAGGAAATCTTACTGCAAAATATGACTGCTTAACATAAACAATATTTTGAATTAAAGACCATTCACAATCCGAAAGCATTAAGAAAGGCTTTCCCTCTATCTACATAAAACCAGACTGACCTGATCCCCCGGATCAAAGTGGGCAACTGACTTCCTTTCCTCCCCCTGAATCTAGCAGACCTGGCTCAAATCATTTAAAACACAATACCTGTTTCTCAGGTTAATTTACAAGTCAATCCGTTTCCCCCACCTATTCATCCTCCCTAGCAAAACTAGTACCCACATTCCACATTCTCCTCCCCCCTTCAATAAGGCATCTATAAAGGTATCTGGCCATCCTGTGGTTCCCCCCATGTGCATGGTATTTGGAAATAAACATTTCTCTTATTAATCTGCCTTAACTGTGAGATAATCTTTCAGCAAACTTTCAAGGGAAAAAGGGTGAGTTTCGCCATGATCCCTACAGACCTCTTGAGGCCAGCTTTCCATCCTCAAGAACAGTTAGGAGATCCATTTTTAAGCATGCGCTCAGTCCTCAGGTGGAAATGCAGACAGCGAGGTGATGTCCCACTAGCATGCAGGTGACGGGGCTTTCTGCCGCTCTGGTTGTGGTGTGTGGCATTCAGTGCCAGACATCCTCCCCACTGGCCCTCCAGCTGAGGCTCTGCCCACAGCTGGCTCCTTCCACACAGGTTTGCCTCCACTCAGCTCTGGGGAGCAGAGGAAGTGGTCTGTGGCCAGGTGCATGACTCAAGGAGCTGAGTGACTGGCCATGTTCGACCTGGACCGCAGTCCCAGGGGTGACTATGCTGACAAGGAAGGTGGATCTGCTTATCTAGAGGCCTTGGAGCCTGAAAACAAACATGCTCTGGGAGGTTCCTTCATTCAACAAGGATCTATGGAGAACCTGCTTTGTGCCTGGAGAGGCCGTATGAGAGACAGCAGCACTGGAGTTGGTGTTGGGCTGTCTGGGCCCCAGTGACCAGTGGCCACCAGGGAGCTCCACTGCTCACAGAAGGATCTGGGGCTGGCAGAGGGGGCAGGTTGGCTCTGCTATTGTTTATCTGAGCAGATTCCATGACAACAGGAGATAAATACCTGAGGTTAAGCAAAGCCTGAAAGGAGATTAGGTGTCAGGGTAGGATGGGCCTGTGATTTGGAGACCCTTTAGTGACCAGTATCTACTGGGTATCTACTCAGCTTGCTTAGTTTGTTAATTAATTAATTTACATCCCATCTTACTCCAGAAAGGATTCAAGAGTCACTCTAGGCTCGGCGCCTGTGGCTCAAGGGGCTAAGGCACCAGCCACGTACACCTGAGCTGGCGGGTTTGAATCCAGCCCGGGCCTGCCAAACAACGAGGCTGCAACCAAAAAAATGGCCGGGCTTTGTGGCAAGTGCCTATAGTCCCAGCTACTTGGGAGGCGGAGGCAAGAGACTCGCTTGAGCCCAGGAATTGGAGGTTGCTGTGAGCTGTAATGCCAAAGCACTCTATCCAGGGTGACAGCTTGAGGCTCTGTCTCAAAAAAAAAAAAAAAAAAGAGTGACTCCATTTAGCAGGTGTCTTAGAGAGAAGATGGTTTCCACAAGCTTGCTCTGAGTGAAATATTGGGGTTGATTTTGGCCCCAGCAGGGCCATTTACCAGCTGCCAGCTCCACTACACGCTCCCATGGCTGGCTCCTCCTGAAAGCACAGCTTTTGCGCCAAAGCTGGTTTGCAGAGTTTCTGTGATCACCTCCGGGTCTCTTTGCAACAAGTGGCCCCAACACCTTCTTGCCTTGAAACAAATCATGTGACTTAAGAGAAGCAAACCTGACCTCAATTAGCAGGTGCAAACATCAGTCACTGGGTAACCAGGAGGCCAGCCTCTCTGGTTGGTATTGAGTGCACTGTTCAGGGTGTGATAAAAGCTGTCTCTCACAATTATGATTTCCAGTAAGCCAGAGGGCTTTAAGGAAGTGCCAGGGGCAGGTGAGAGACTCCAGGCCTGGCCCTCTGTGGAGCTGACAGAGTGATTTCTGCAGAGATGGGAGGGGCAGGGAGTGAGGCTACAGCTCCTAAAGATTAGCCCTGTTCTGAGGCACAGCCAGAGAGCCACCCTATCTGCCCAGCTGGCAGTAGAAGGTGGAGCCAGTTACTGCTCCCAGCCAGGCAGCTACGTGCACTCTCAGGGTGGGGATGTGTGAAAAGGAAGATATCTGTCCTCAGTGTGCTGGCTACTGTGCTTACCTCCTGCTGGTGCTGGGCCAGCTAGGAGCTCTGGGCACATTCCTCTGTTAGTGTGGGCAAGCAGCAGCTCCAGCTGCTCTCACAGAAAGCTAGAAGAACACTTTGGGACCTGCAGACACGTGAGCTGGGCTTCCTCAGTATCTGGCCCTCAAGGAAGTCCAGGCCATGAAGAAGCTGTAAGCGGGAGCATATCCCACCTGAGCACAGGAAAGGAGCCAAGGATGCCCCCTCCCGTCTGATACCAGGAGGGAGACAGCTCTCTAGGCCCTCCTGAGTTTCTCTGGAGCACCTAATCTGACAGCACAGGTAGAAGATGTACATCCAGTTAAGTCAGCATGCAGCAACGGAGGCATGAGCTCACTCAGCAGGTAGTTAATGAACCTTCACTGCATGCCTCCCACTGTGCCGGGTGCTGGGCATACAGCCGTGGACAGACAATATCCCTGTTCAAACAGAATTGCACCCTAGCGGTGGAGATAGACAACAAACCAGAAATAAAATGTTAGCTCCAGTAATAAGTGCCACCTAGCAAACTAAAATATACTGAAGCATAAATCAAGTGACTGTTTTTTTAGGGGGGCGGGGTTGAAACAGAGTCTCACTTTGTCGCCCTTGGTAGAATGCCATGGCATCATAGCTCACAGCAACCTCAAACTCCTGGGCTTAAGTGATTTTCTTGCCTCAGCTTCCCAAGTAGCTGGGACTATAGGCTCCTGCCACAACACTCAGCTATTTTTAGAGACTGGGTCTCGCTTTGGCTCAGGCTGGTCTCAAACCTGTGAGCTCAGGCAGTCCACCCACCTCGGCCTCCCAAGTGCTGGGATTACAGGCATGAGCCACCGCCCTGGCCAAGTGACTGTTTTGGATTGGGTAGCCAGGGACAATCTCTGAGAAAGTGTCATTTAAGGGAATAACTGAAAGAGAAGACTGAAGAAAGAGCAAGTGAACAGTCATATGGTCCAGTTACTTGTCCTATCTCTCATACAGGCAAGAGAGCCAGGGTGACAGCAGGAGAAAAAGAATGTTCCAGAACATATAGCTTGCAGTGCTTTGGGGTATGTGACACTTTTTTTTCTTATTTTCTGAATTTTGCCCTAAACATTCACTCAGTAGATTTTTTTTTAGAGACAGAGTCTCACTTTGTCACCCTTGGTAGAGTGCTATGGCTTCATAGCTCACAGCAACCTCCAGCTCCTGGGTTTAGGTGATTTTCTTGTCTCAGCCGGGTGTTGTGGCGGGACTACAGGCGCCCGCCACAACACCCGGCTATTTTTTTGTTGCAGTTCGGCCGGGGCCGAGTTTGAACCCACCACCCTCGGTATATGGGGCCGGCGCCCTACTCACTGAGCCACAGGCGCCGCCCCACTCAGTAGATCTTTATTGGGTGCCCTCTGTGTGCCAGACACTCTGCTGGATGGTGGTGAAATTGAGATGAATGTGTCAAGGTCCCTTCTCAAGGAGTGTTCAGTGTGGGGAGAGTTAGGTCTGAAAACCAAGACAGTGTGGTAAGTACCATGGATGAGAGAATACAAGAGGGCTGACAGAGGCACAGAGAGGGCTTCCCAACCCACTGTGGGCACTGAGAGAAGGAGGTGCTGTCCCACAAAACTCCCCAGAAGAGAAGCACCTGGGAGGTCTCGAAGGCTGAGGTCAAGTTGGCCAGGTGAGGGAGGGAGAGAAAGTGTGTGTATTCCAAGCAGAGAGAGTGGCCTGTGTAAAGGCCTGGAGGGCAGGGTAAGTAAGCAAAGGTAAGAAGGATGCTGGAGGGTCTTAGAGATGGAACAGGTGGCCTTGAATGCTCTGCTCTGAAACCTGTACCAGCACTTGAGAACAGCTCATAGAGTTAAGATAGATTTCTAAGGGGCCAAGTCAGCAACAGGTAAAAGTTTGAGGAAAGGACACTGAATTTATGCGTGGCTGTGTGGTTGCTTGGCTGCTCAAACCCCACTCTCTGGGCCTTCCTTCCCATCAGGAGCCATCCCCTGGGAGGACCAGCCCACTCCAAGAAGCCATTTCTCCCAAATCAAAATATAAGGTTCACCTGACCCAGGCATGCAGCTGGGGGAGAGTGCAAGTTTTTAAACCTCCAGGTGAACTCACTGACTGCTTGGTTTTGGAGGTGGAGCAGGAATGCTGAGTTAAAGCCTGTTAATCTAGAAGTAAACACAGTGCTTCGCATTTGGGGCAGGAAGACTGTCTTTGCAAAATCTCTTTCTGGCAAGTCTCACTGGGTTATAAAATTGCAAAGACATAGTTATCACATCCCAGAGAATGCATGATTTGATTTTAAAGTAAGATAATTCTGTGTTCATTCCAGCATCATAGGTAAGATACAGTTTGCTCCCACCCTTTTCTCTCGCCTACTCCCCTTCTTTTGTTTCCCTCTTTCATCCCTGATCCCCAGAGATTATCCTTTCTACACACTCATCACAACAGCTGATTACTTGGAAGTTTCCTCAACCTTTCGTGATCCGTTGAAAAACAGGAAGTAAGCAGGAAGAAAAAAAGGCAGAGTCTAAAGTCCAAAATAATATTTATTGAGGATGTGTGGACTTACTATGTCCTAAGTGTCATGCTAAACTCATCACATTCTCTGTTTCATTTGATCTTCCATTTGTCCCTACATCCACTTTCCATCCTCTCCACCTGCTCTGAGCTGGGTCACATCACCCATCTCCCTTGCCTCTGGCTTTGGTTAGGTTTGCCCAGGAGAAAGACTGGCAAGGAATGAGGGATACAGGAAGATGAGGTCAGGAGTTTGTTCCTCCAGGTCCCCACAGCTCCTGCCAGATGCCCAATCCAACAGCTCCTTTTTTGGATTTCCTTACCTATTCCCTCGCACCTTCAGGTTCCCCAATGCTTCCTTATCCCTTGTTTGTTTCCCTAAGCCCTTTCCGCACCTTTGTAGTTTGAGTATGCTGTTTCCTACCTGACCTGTGGATACCATAACTTTATGAGGTAAGGTAAGCACTATGTTATTCCCATTTTAAGGCAAGGAATCAGAGGCTTAGAGAAATCCAATAACGTATCCAAGGACACACGGCTGGTAAGTGGGTTGAGCTAGGTCTCAAATCCAGGTGTTCCTGATCTCAAAGCACGTGCGTGTTTAGTCATAGCGTGTTTCTTCCCCCACTCTAAAGACCACCTCCTCAACTTCATGAAATATGTTTTCTCTGGTATTTTGTTTCCTAACCACAACCATTTAAAAAAGAGCAAAAACGAGAAGTGAGTGCTACAGGCAGGCTTTCAAATAGATCATGAGAAGTGACTGGTGGCAATCTGAGATTGAGAAAGGGCCCAAAAGCTATTGAAAATAGGCCTACAAACTCCAGAAACGGTTGGAGCCCACACTTGCCATGTCCTCTGCGCGCTCCTCTGTGCCTTCTGAAGGCCAGAGGCACTGGCATCACAGGAGCTGGGGCAAAGTGCTTACCTTGCCAAAAGAGGTAACCTGGGTTGCCCAGTGCTGCCCTCCATGCCCCTAACACTGGTCTTTACTTAGTAGCCAGTTTTCATAGTTTGGGACAGAGGTTTTTTGTTTTTTTTTCTTTTTTCAGTTCTGAAACTGCTGATTCAGTTTGTATGGGGATATTACTTTTTTTAAGGAACTTTCAAAAACACCTAAAATTTAATTCTAGCTGTAGTTTAAGCTAGAGAATCCCTGGGTACAGAATTTTCTCCACTTTCCAGCATTTGCAGAATCTGATGTCACTTGGGGATTGGAGGGAGACTCTGAGGGGAATGGCCAGGAAGTTGCCTTTGGTCTCCTGAACTGCCTAGGGGGGAAAGAAGGGCTTTTTTCACCTTGGAATTCTATTCTGTTTGTGTGCACTGTCTCAAGGTTATCAAGACAGCTCCTGTCTGGCCAGCCCTTCAACCTCTTAGCTACAGACCAGAAAAGGCCTCCTTTACTTATATTTGACTGTTGGTAATGCAAACCTTCTAAAATTTCTTTTCATAATTTTGTTTACATGTGTGTTAGAAACCACTCATTTTTCCAGTATTCATTCCCCCCTTTTCTTCTTAGTAACAAACCCAATTTTAGCTGGACCCTTTGCCACTCAGCTAAAAAACCATGTTTCCCAGGCAACTTCAGAGCCAGGTACAGCCATGTAACTGAGTTCTGGCCAATGGGATTGTAAGTGTCTCTTTAACAGGAAGGGTGTGCCTTCTACTCTCTCTCTGTGTCCTACTTTCTTAAATGAAGGTGCAAGGACCAGTGCTCTAGCAACCACCAAGGACCGTGAAGATGAGGGCTGTACTCTAGGAATAGGGGCAGGATGGGCCAGAAGCCTGTGTCCCCAATGACTCCTGGAGCCATCATACCAGCCCAGGCCTGACAATTTCTGGACTTATTTTTCTTTTCAATGTGAGAATGAAAGAACTTCCACCTTAGTTAAGCCACTGTTGTTTTCTGTTTTATGTAAATGAACAAAATTCTAACCAATACAAAATATTTTAATCTATACTGTTTTTCTTTTGGAACACTTTATTTTCATTACTGATATGTGCTTTTTATATATGAAAGATTTTTTTTCTGTCATTGTTGCTTTGAACATTCTCCTCTGTTTTGGCTTACCTTTTGATTTTGTTTATGAGTTTTGTTTTTAAAGTACTGGTGGGGTTTTTTCTTTATTTATTTTTTAATTCCAGAATATTACTGACAGTGTTTATTTTTAAAATGGTTCAAATTTCTGCACTTTTAAAATGTTACTTGCTCTTTTATCTAAAATTCTTCTCCACTCAATCAGATAAGTATTCACAAATATTTTTCTGTTTTTTTTATGATTTTCATTGTTTACATTTGGCATTTTAGTCTATTGGTGAGTGCTTAGTGAATCTTTAATTTTTTCCAAGCCCCAACTACTCTCCTGTGGCTCTAAACCTCATCACCTCTTGTTTACAACCCAACCAGGCCTAAGCCCCAAGATGGGCACATTCAGCACACAGAAGCCCCTCACTCCTACCTCCCACCCACCCCTCCTTTGTGAGTCATCTACCCACTACCTGAGATAGTACTCTTGGCTTCTTCTGAAATTTGTCTTCACCATGCCATGTTTAGCTCTATTCCAGCTCATCTCTAATTTCCGTTTCCCCAGTCCATTGACAGCCCTCACTATATCCCAGGAGCCTTTTATTATTTCTTCTCTAGAAAGGCAGTATGAAGAATTTTTATATTTTTTCCAAGTAGATACGGAGCTTTTTAAAATAAAATTTTGTGTTCTGATAAGAATCAGAAAATATACAAAAGCACCAAATAAAATAAAAATAAAACCTGGAATCTGGCTCGACACCTATGGCTCAAGCAGGTAAGGCGCCAGCCACATACACTTGAGCTAACAGGTTCGAATCCAGCCTGTGCCCGCCAAACAATTACAGGTGCAACCAAAAAAAAAAAAAAAACATAGCCAGGCATTGTGGCAGGCGCCTGTAGTCCCAGCTACTGGGGAGGCAGAGGCAGAAAATCGCTTGAGCCCGGGAGCTGGAGGTTGCTGTGAGCTGTGTGACTCCACGGCACTCTACTGAGGGCGATAAAGTGAGACTCTGTCTGTACAAAAAAAAAAAAAAGGTTGGACATCCCCGAAAAGGGCACATATATAATAAGTTATACATATTGGAAAGAGCCTTTTGCCAAAACCTGTACCAGTCAATGCAGTGTCCTTTTATTTTATTTTTTTTGTAGAGACAGAGTCTCTTTTTATCACCCTCAGTAGAGTGCCGTGGCGTCACACAGCTCACAGCAACCTCTAACTCCTGGGCTTAGGGGCTTCTCTTGCCTCAGCCTCCCGAGTAGCTGGGACTACAGGCACCCGCCACAACACCCAGCTATTTTTCTGTTTTGCAGTTTGGCCGAGGCCAGGTTTGAACCCGCCACCTTCGGTATATGGGGCCAGCACCCTACTCGATGAGCCACAGGCGCCAGCCACAGTGTCCTTTTAAATGGTCCTTTCACTGCCAATTCCCTTCCCTGATCATTCCTCACCCTGTGGCTGGAATTACTTTCACGAAGCTCAGATCTGACCATGGCTTCCATTTTTAAAAATAGGTCAGTGGTTCCTCACTGGCAGCAAAACCTAAACATTCATCTAGGCTTTTTCTCAGCCAGTTTGGGGCCTTTGGGAAGCAGACATCAAGACACTGCAGGCCAGACGTGGGGACTCACACCTGTAATCCTAGCACTGTGGAAGCCCAAGGCAGGTGGATTACTTGAGCTCACAAGTTCAAGACTAGCTTGAGCAAGAGCAAGACCCCCATCTCTACCGAAAATAGAAAAATTAGCTAGGTGTAGTGGCACACTCCTCTACTCCCAGCTGCTTGGGAGGCTGAGACAAGAGGATCGCTTGAGCCCAAGAATTTGAGGTTGGTGTGAGCTATGATCCCATGGCCCTCTACCCAGGGGGAAGAGTAAGATTTAAGATTCTGTCTCAAGAAAAAAAAAGACACATGTCCAGAAGAATTATTGGCATAGGAGCAAGTAATGCCTATGAAAGATAAAGGAAAAAAGAAGAGAAGTAGGCAGAGAAAAGGCAACCATCAGACTGTAATGAAGGTCTAACTCCTGGGACACAAGAGAGGGAAGAAGGGTTAGGTAGAAAAATGAACCTCTGTAATGCAGCTCTGAGAATGTCTCAGCCAGCCCAACCTGAAGCTCCAGCCACAGCTTGCCCAGAAGAGACCCCTTTTGGGTAGAAATGGACAGGTGTTAGCACCTCTGCCATGTTCTGCCATTAACTGGGAGTGCCCAGGAGGCACTGGGGCCTTGACTTGGAGGTGTGACAGGTCTCAGAGATACTCCCCGTCACCTGTCTGTCTGTGCCCTGTGCTACATTTTCTCTGAATGCCCTGTTTCCATGGCTGTCATAAACTACAGCCTGCCTTTCTGCCTTTTCTCCTCTTCCCCTGCCTCAAGCCCCCGTAGTCTATGATGCTGGCCTAACAACATGCCATTTCCTACAACAAACTGTCCATACCAATCCCAACTCCAAAATTTGCTCAGTCAGTTCTTACTACCTGGAATGCCATTGCTTCCCAACTATCACCAACAAAATCCTAGTGTGTTTTTGAGGCCCATCTTAAATGTTACTTCTCTGGATCACTTTACTTGATACTACCATGCAAAAGTAATTCTTCTTGCTTCTGTGGTGATATTTATGAATCTGTACTTCCCAGGTTGGCATACTCTGAGCTATTGTTTTCAGATTCTTGTCTTCTCAAACCTCTAGACCTGGCACATTGTAGGCACACAGTAAATGCTGAGTGAGCAGTTTCCCTGCTCTTCGCAAAGTACCTTGAGGTTGCGAAATTTCAACTCCTAGAATGGTTCGAAGCACACAGTCCGTGGTCAATAAATGTTTGTTGAATTGTCTGGGACCTCATATGAGTTGCGAAGTAGGTAGAAAGGTGCTAAGGGGACTACTTGGGAGGCTGAGGCAAGAGAATCGCTTAAGCCCACGAGTTTGAGGTTGCTATGAGCTGTGACGCCACAGCACTCTACCTAGCATGACATAGTGAGACTGTCTCAAAAATAAAAAGAAGAAGAAGGGTGCTAAGGGGAGTGTATTTACTATTGTTAGGGATCACTCAGTCTGGGACCACGTCAGAGTTTTAAGACTAAAGCATGCCTTCCTCTGTTTTTGTTTTCTGCCATGATTTGGAAAGACCCCAGGGGGGTGGTTTTTTATATAATCATTTTATTGCTTCTGGCCAACAGATGGGAACTTTTAGGGGTCTTCCCTTTTCAACCACATTTTCATGAGTTGGGATTTTGCATTTCTTCATAACTTATTCTCCATATTGGTATAAGAGCCATTATGATGGCTGGGATGAGATCTCGAGGTAAGATGGGTAATCATTTTCTGATTCGAGGCTCATGGGGTGGAGGGAGTTGGGAGGGTAGAAATGATTTTTCCTCTTCCTCTTTCCCACACCCACTGCTAGCTGAAGAACTTCCTTGAGAGGGAACCTGTGGGAAGTGGCGTTTCCGGGGTAGGCAGAGCAGGGAGTGACACCAGGGCTTGGTGGGGAAGAGGAAAGTGGAGAGGACAGAGAGGAAGAGCTGCTGACCCAGACTCTTTAGATCTGCTGAGGTGTCGCTCGGCCACTGTCCCTTCTAGCTGAAGGGAGCTGGAGCTAGGGTGGCCATATCCTCCACTCGCCTCTCAACCCTTCCAAGCTGTCAGCCTTCAGAGGAGAGCCTCGGTTTTCCATCTAGGTGTGAGGGCTGTGCACCTCTGCCTCCTCTAGCAGGGTTTTCAGCACAGGTGGAAACAGAGGCTCTGACTGGAGGCTTTGGTTGTTGCACTGGGCTTAGCAGTGGTGAGAAATTCTTGGAGGCTTTGTAGAATGAAGAAGTCTATAGGCCAGAGTTTCTTATCCACAGATTTATCTTCAGAGGCATTGTACCCCACCCCCAAGTGTTAACAAATTGTACATTCAGTGGAGACATAGCTCTGATCAGATTCTTTTTCACCAGAAAGATCTGTGATCAAACCATTATGTAAACCCAAGAAGAAAAGCCCTCCTAAGAAAGAGGATGTTTCTTACAAGAGAAACCTTGGCCTTCAAGAGCCAAGTTTTAGTTGGATTACCAGCTCTGAGTAATGGAGGTCCCCAAATGACTCTAGAATGGTGTCTTTCAAACTTTCTTTTATCTCACGGCACACTGGAATCTATAGTTAAACTTCCTTGGCATACTTAAGTTAGATTGATTTAAAAAAAAAAAAAAAGTAGAAAAAAGTACACTTCACTGTGCTTTGAATGTCTTTCAAAAATAATTTAATTAGGGATCTTTAAAAATTTTCACGGCACACCTAAGATCCTCTCACAGCACACCAGTTGAAGATCACTGCTCTAGAAGGAAGCCCAGGCCAGGCACACTGGCTCTCACCTATAATCTCAGAACTCTGGCAGGTGGAGGTGGGAGGATTGCTTGGGGCCAGGAGTTTAAGAGCCAGGGCAACATTGCAAGACCTTGTCTCTTTAAAAAAAATTTAAAGATTAGCTGGGTATGGTGGTGCATGCCTATAGTTTCAGGTACTTGGGAGGCCAAGGTAGAAGGATCTCTTGAGCCCAAGAGTTTGAGGCTGCTGTGAGCTATGACCATACCACTGCGCTCCAGCCTGGATGACAAAGCAAGACTTTATCTCTAAAAAATAAGAAGCCCAGATCCCACCTTCACACTGATTGTCACCCAGGAACATTGTATTCTCTCTGTAATTGGAGTTTATGGCAAGAAAGACCTATGGACTTTCTTGCCACAAATTCAGAGATTTGGACCCCTGAGAGTTAGACCAGATGATCTGGCACCACTTCCAGGGAGGACAACTCAGACACAGAGCAGACCCCCCAAAACACACACACGCAGGTATAGGGATGCAGGGAGGAGAAGACAGCCATGATTACCCTGGTGAACATGAAATAATTCATAAAAATAGAATACTCCTAGACTTCTATACAAATTCCAGTATTTATTATTATTATTTTTCATTCTTAAAAACCTGTATTTCAAACCTGAGTTCTAGGCAGATTCTGGTATCCATTTCTGGGAAACAGTTCTGAGGACTATATGAGTTCAGGACTATATGGTGCACAGCAGTGGATAACAAAAGAAAAGGAAACCAGAAAAGGAAAAAAGTGAATAAAAAGAAACTTCTCGGGCGGCTCCTGGGACTCAAAGGAATAGAGTGCTGGCCCCACATGCCAGAGGCGGTGGGTTCAAACCCAGCCCCAGCCAGAAACTGCAAAAAAAAAAAAAAAAAGAAAGAAAGAAAGAAAAGAAAGAAACTTCTCAAATTAGAGCAAAATACTGAACTCGGTTATGTTATGCAAACACACAACTGTAACGTGACAACCTCTCTGATTCTGACAACCCCTCTACTTCTATTTTTTTAAGTCCTGGCCACAATTATAAATAGAGAACCATATCTATTGAGATTTCCCAAGGGGGGGTTTACATAAACAGTTTGGATAGTTGGATCTTTTTAAACAACAGTTTCTGAAAAGACTGAAAAAATCCCACTTATTTAGCAGTCTGATGCCTTGAACCAGTTCTGGGAGTCCCTGGGAGGCCTTGCAGAATCACTTCCTCCTGACTGAGTGGGGGCAGAGGGAGGGCCCTGGCTGCTTCTTGAGAGAGAACTGGGGAGGAAAAATCCAGCCTGAGGGAGGAGGGTGCAGTGAAAGAGAGGATGAGGCCCCAGATTGTCCTTGTACAGGCAGCTGTGTCTTGTCACTGAGAGAGCAGGGACCCAGGATGGAGCAGACATAGGTCGTCTGGGGACTTGGCCCTTTCCAGAGGGAGTTTGTGCTCCAGGCACGCTCTTCCCATTTCACAATCTGATATGATGATGGAATTGGGGTTACTGGGCCCCTAAGTCATTTCTCCCTTCTTCCTTACAGTCTTAGCAGCCTCCGTGGCCTTGAGGGTTTCTCAAATCGGAGGAGCTGAGGTTCATCTGAGAAATGTCTACATCTCTTTTGACACATTCTAGTCGCCAACACTTGTCCCCATGCCAGAAGCCTCCAAAAGGCCATTTCAACCAGGAAAATTGGTCTTATATACCAGTGGGATTGGCGTAATATCATCCTCCCCCACTCACGTTTCAATTTTGTCTTTAGAAATAGATTTTTAGTTAAACATTCTCCCTTCCTAGATGTCTTTTTGGAAATACAATTAGCTAAAGATACATAACTCATTAGTACAAATCAACTTTATCAAACTGATGCATGCACTTCTGTTTAAAGAGAACTCGGTCTGGTGGTTCTTAAGACTTTTCAAGGTCGCACTTTTCAGAATCTGATGGGATAGATAGACCCTTTCCCCAGGAATATTCTCAGACATCTAACCTGTTGCACTCTGGGGATTTCAAGTAGCCCTTTTAACCCACCCCTAAGATTCTGGGTTCTTATGAAAGGATGGTTAAGTGGGAAAAGGTGGTGATGAGTGACAAGAGCAGGTACAGACAGGGAACCTGGGTGTTTCTAGAGATCGCTTGGTTCACAAGACCAGTGAAAATGTCAGAAATAGCTGTCTGGGGCCTGACTGTGGTTGCTGCCTGTCCTGAAGAAAAGATGTGCCTCCATCATCAGTTACTCACAGCCATAGTCCTGGGACTTGTATCTCTGAACTCCCAAGACCATGCTACTAGATAGGAGGAAAGCTGCCCTGGGGACACTAGAACTGGCTTTCTATTGGGGGAGGCAAATGGCAGCTTGTGTCCATCTGGTAGGTTGGGATCCTCTTGGCAAGGTGACAGAGACCACTGACCTACTACCACCACCTCCTAGAAAAAGAGGTGGAAGCTTGGACACCCCAGACTATAAACTCATAACCTAGAGTTCAAGACCTCTTTTATTTTCTTTAGGGAAGTCAATTTTATGCTGTAACTTTTGATTCCTAGGGTATTGTTCTGTTCAAACTAGGGGAAACATAGGGAAAGTTTTTGGATCTAGACTTCATCCGAAAGCATCTCTGGGGATTTTGGAAATGATGCACAATAGTGAAACAGGCATGGTGATTGTTTGGAGTCCACAGCTTGTTATGAGAAGCTCCTCCTGTCTGTGTTGTGACTCAAGGAGGGGAGAATTCCCCCTTTGGGAACTAGCTGGCCAAGTGTCAACAGTGCTATCTTTGCAGACTTGGGCACAGAGGAGCAGGCCCTGCATGCAGGGAAGTCTATAGGGTTTGGAAGGCTGGAATTGGTCTAATGCACATGATAAGGGGTGATTTTTTTCTCTTAAACCAGTTAGCCACAGTCACTCACTCCCCGCTGGCACAGCATCCGACCCAAACTGGGCATCAGCCCGTGCTTGTACCAATTGGAGGCTCAGCTTTCTTCTACAGCATGTCCCAGGACAAGGCCAGGCCTTGCACAGCACACTGAAGTGGACACGCTCTCATGACCACATGAGGTCCTTCTCCCACATTCACCTTCAAATCTTTTTCTTCACGCCTCTGTGTTTTTTGTTTTTTGAGACAGAGTCTCATTTTGTCGCCCTGGGTAGAGTGCTACGGCGTCATAGCTCACAGCAACTTCAAACTCTGGGTTCAAATGATTCTCTTGCCTCAGCCTCCCAAGTAGCTGGGACTACAGGTGACCACCACCACACCAGGCTGTTTTTAGGGACAGGGTCTCGCTCTTGCTCAGGATGTTCTCAAACTCCTGAGCTCAGGTGATCCACCTGCTGCGACCTCCCAGAGTGCTAGGATCACAAGTGTGAGCCACCGTGCTTGGCCCTATGTCTTTGAGGGGGTTTTTTTGTTTGTTTTGTTTTTGGCCGGGGCTGAGTTTGAACCCGCCACCTCCGGCATATGGGGCCGGTGCCCTACTCCTTTGAGCCACAGGCGCTGCCCTGTCTTTGAGTTTTTTAATATCAGTAACTTTTGTTATTTCTATGGATTTCTTGATATTTTAATATCAAGAAATTGAACAAGATGTAAAAAGTACAAGCTATAGGTGAACAAAGTGAACTTTTCGTGTGTTTTTGTTCATCAGAGATTCCATGAAAAGAGTGAAAAGATAAGCTAGAAACTGGACGACGTTCTCAGTAACTTACCTTACAGTGGACTAGGACTTGTTTCTAGAATGTACAGGGAACTCCTACAAGTCAATAAGAAAAAGACAAATTAGGGCAGAGCCTGTGGTTCAAAGGAGTAGGGCGCCAGCCCCATATGCCAGAGGTGGCAGGTTCAAACCCAGCTCTGGCCAAAAACTGCAAAAAAAAAATAGAAAAAGACAAATTGGCTCAGTGCCTGTGGCTCAAGCGGGTAAGGTGCCAGCCACCTACACCTGAGCTGGTGGGTTCGAATCCAGACCTGGCCGCCAAATAACCATGATGCCTGCAACCAAAAAATAGCCAGGCGTTGTGGCAGGCACCTGTAGTCCCAGCTACTTGGGAGGCGGAGGCAGGAGAATCGCTTGAGCCTAGGAGTTGGAGGTTGCTGTGAGCTGTAATGCCATGGCACTCTACCCAGGGCGACAGCTTGAGGCTCTGTCTCAAAAAAAAGAAAAGAAAAAGACAAATTAGGTGAAAGTCTTCAACAGGAACGCCTTCAACATGAATATGTAATAGCCAATAAGCAAATTAAAATTACAAGTTACCACTACAGACCCACAAAAAAGACTAAAATTTAAAAATTGATGATACCAAATGTTGGCAGACTCTCATACATTGCTGGTAGGAGTGTACATTGGTACAGTCATTTTGGAAAACTTTTTTTTTGAGATAGAGTTTCATTTTGTCACCCTCAGTAGAGTGCTGTGATGTCATAGCTCACAGCAACCTCAAACTCTTGGGCTTGAGCAGTCCTTCCTGCTTCAGCCTCCTGAGTAACAGGGACTACAGACACCCGCCACAACACCAAACTATTTTTAGAGACAGAGCCTTGCTTTTGCTTAGGCTGGTCTGGAACCTGTGAGCTCAGGCAGTCCACCTGCCTCGACCTCCCAGAGTGCTAGGATTATAGGTGTGAGCCACTGCACCTGGCCCTTGGAAAACTATTTAGCATTATCTATTAAAGCTAAGATTATACTTACTCCATAAGCCATCAGTTCCACTTTTAGGTATATACTCAAGAGAAATGAGTGTAAATATTCATTTACAACCATTATGAACCAAATATTCATAAACAACCCAAATGCCCATCAGCAATAGAATGATTAATTAATTAGCATATCCATACAATGGAATACAACCCAGCAATTTTTAAAAAGAACAAACTATGGCTACACATAATGTCATAGATGGATCTTACTCATGGTGTTGAATTGAAGAAGCCAGACATTCAGATGGTACATTTTGTATGATTCTTTTTATATGAAGTTCAAAATAGGTAAAATCAGTCTGTGGTGATTGATGGCAGAACAGAGGTTACCTTTTGGATCAGTAGCTGATGGGGATAGGGGAAACGGGGAGGGCCGGGTGGTTGGCAGGGTGGCAAGAGAGGCCTCTCATTGTTTTAGAGATCCCCTGTATCACTGCTACTGCTTTAGAGATCCCCTGTATCACTGCTACTGGACGATACGAACATAGCTTTGTCTCTAAACCCCAGTGCTTGGCACAGCTCCCACCATGGAGAGCAGATGCTCAGTAGACGTCTGTTGAAAGAGTGAAGTAAGACATGGCCTTTACTCCTGAATTAGAGAGGAATCAGTCTGGGGAGGCAATTAACAAATGCCCAAAGTTCATCATAAAAGCAGAAAATACATGGCACAAGGGGAGGCAGAAGTGAAGCCCTTTTGCCAGAATGAGGAGTGGGGCAGAGGCATTCACAGGTGCTCAGAGCGCTAGGAGGGCTTCCTGAAAGATGGTACGGAGCTGAACTTTAAAAGGTGATTGGGATTACAATAGGAAGAAAAGGGCTGAGAAGGACAGCCCAGGCTGGGGTAATAGCATAACCCCATGGTTCTCAAACATTAGTGCATGTCAGAATCACCTGGAGGACTTGGTAAAACACAGCTTGCTGCCCTGCTCCACTGAGGTTCTCATTCAGTAGGTCTGGAGTAGGCCCAGAGAACTGCATTTCCTTTTCCTTTTTTTTTTTTTTAGACAGAGTCTTACTATGTTGCCCTTGGTAGAGTGCTGTAGCATTACAACTCACAGCAACCTCAAACTCTTGGGCTTAAGCAATTCTCTTGCCTTAGCCTCCCAAGTAGCTGGGACTACAGGCACCCGCCACAACGTCTGGCTTTTTTTTTGTTGCAACTGTCACTGTTGTTTAGCTGATCCAGGTCAAGTTTGAACCCGCCACCCTTGGCACATGTGGCCTGTGCCATAACCACGTGCTACGGGCACTAGGTCAATTTTTTTTTTTTTACTTTTGAGACAGAGTCTCAAGCTGTCACCCTGGGTAGAGTGCTATGGTGTCATAGCTCACAGCAACCTCCAACTTGGGCTTAAGTGATCCTCTTGCCTCAGTTTTTCTATTTTTTAAATAGAGACAGAGTTTCACTTTTTGCTCAGGCTGGTCTCTAACCAGTGAGCTCAAACTAGCCACCCACCTGGGCCTCCCAGAATGCTAGGATTACAGATGTGAGCCACCACAACTGGCTGAGAACTGCATTTCTTTTCTTTTCTTTTTTTTTTTTTTGAGACAGAGCCTCAAGCTGTCACCCTGGATAGAGTGCCATGGCATCACAGCTCACAGCAACCTCCAATTCCTGGGCTCAAGCGAGTCTCTTGCCTCCGCCTCCCAAGTAGCTGGGACCACAGGCGCCCGCC
>CAUYRH010163650.1:0-31947 GCA_963574655.1 Perodicticus potto | reverse complement strand
AGTCATGGGGTACAGTATGCGGGCTTCACATACAATCGGAGATATTTTTATCAACCTGATTGATATAACATTCATGATATTTTCTCAAAAAGACACTAAATTTGTGGTAATTTGTCATACCATTAAGAAACTAAGATATCCCCCACCCCAGTTTCATACAAAACTTTAGAGATTAGAAGTTAAAGTGCTGAATAACACAAGACATTTAAAAATAAAAAAAGATCCCACTAGAAGCAGAGTGAGCAGATCACACTTGCTTAGCAAATCTTGCTTTATAGGTTTTGGTCTCAAAGTCAAAAAGAGAAACATTCTTGGTTACATAATTTTCATGTGCTGATGGCAACATTTAAGTATATTGAAAGATATAGCGTCTTTCCTCAGACTGTACTAAAGCTGGGATGTATTGAAGTGTCCTAGCTTGGAAAACATTGAGGGCCTTTCTGACTCAGTTTATAGGAAGATACAGAGTCTTCCCACTGGCTCCTTGAAGAGCAAAGGCTCTGGTTATGATGTATGAAGGCATCTTGGAGAGGCTCCTGTGTTGCATATTCAGGGACTTTGCTTTTTGAAAGTCTAACTTGATGTAGAGGAAGCTCACCAGGAGTGAAGCTGAAAGAGCAAGTAACTTGGCGGAGGCAGAACCAGGTTTCTGCTAGCAGGGAGAGTAAAGCAGGGGCTTCCTGCTTTAGAGAAAAGGTCTTTTAGATAGAGACAGGCTTAATAAGTTTGAATATCCCCTGTTTTTGGCAAATCTGTATAAAGAAGAAAGGTAAAGAGTTCCCTCACCCAAGAACAAAGAGGGAAGCTCAGGGGTGCCATTCTTCATCACTCCAGGCGGTCATCAGAGGAGCTGTTCCTGGGAGGGGGATATTGTGCTCCATGGATCCTCTCTCTCTCTGCCAAGGGTAAGAAGCCAAGTCCCAGCTGGTGAAAGGGAACTATATATAGTTGGGTGGTACCTGTGGCTCAAAGGAGTAGGGCGCCGGGCACCGTATGCTGGAGGTGGTGGGTTCAAACCTAACCCTGGCCAAAAACTGCAAAAAAAAAAAAAAAAAAAAAAAAAAAAAAGTATAAGGTCACATAGAAATGTTTTCTGTATAAAGCTGCCAGGTTTATCTACTCTAGGCCAGAGTTTGATGACAGGAAAAGAGAAAGTTTAATTACGTAGTAATGGCTTTTGATTTACATGCTTAGACGAGTGTTGTATCAGCAACCTCTTACCAAGCTTAACAGTTAAAAAAAGAAAATAAGCCCTTGAATAGTTAATGTCACTCTCAAAATTCAGATGTTGTAAAATGATCTTTGAGCAAATTCTACCTTGTTGATTCAGCTGAGAATCATACGTTTCCCGTCACACTGGCGGGAGGTTCTCAGGGTGAGAGGCAGACTTGCATCTTTTTCCTGACCTACATTGCTTTAGTGGAATTCCCGGCAGAAACCAGTGTATCTTCTTCATTTCAATCCTAAAAGGATTTTTAAATCTTCTCAGCTTTTTTTCATACCTCTCCTTTCCATGGTATATTGTTCATCACAATTCCGATTCATATAAATAGAAAGAAATTATTTTATTCTAAGTAATATTTTAGGACGTTGATTATCCGGGAGCCTGAGAGGAATGCCCTGCATTAAGTACTTTTTTTCTGGCTACACACCAGGCAAGATTACTCCAAAGGGATAGTATATTTCATCATTGCAACAATATTGTAATTAGTCTGACCATCTCTGATTTGCAGACGAATACGTTTCATCTCAGGGCAGAAAAGCTAAAATTGAAACCTATGCTTCCTTACAAAACCTGTGCTTCTCCTACTGTATTACACTGTGGTTTGTTTTATGGAATTCCCACCTCAGAAAATGCAGTAATTATGTGAGGGGGAAATGAATGTAATATGGGAAGTGCTTTAATCTCTGCAGCTCCATATTGAAGGGGTATGTTACCAACGTAAACACTCATTAAATATTAACTGAGGAAGTGTCTACACGGTCTTAACCATCTGGAAGAATGTGGGAGAAACAAGCCAATAAGCCAAATGTTTCTAAATATCTGTACGTTTGGCATGATGCAGTGGAGGGATGCATATGCTCGATGCCATTTCATTTGTTAACATTCTACTTAGTTGTGTTTGTTATTAAAAAGAAAGCGAAGAAAAAAAGGGCCTCATTCTCTTTCTCTGCCTGCTCCGTAAGGAGTAGCAAATCTTGCCACGTGGGTGGGTATCTTCTCAGATAGCTAAAAAACGATGCTTATCGATACAGTAGGCACGGACGTGTGCACCCTCCTACACACCCCTACACATTTTTTCCTCATGCTTCTTGTTCCGTGGTCTGCTTTTTATTCCTACTAAAGGGTATTTTGCAGCCTTTCTCTACATGAAGAATGATTTCATTTCCTTTTGATGTTGAAATGGTATTGTTTGGTTGCTGTGCGTCACTTGGAACCCAAGATGGTATAATCTTGTAAATCTCACAAAAAAATCATGAATGTGTTAACATTCTTGTTCTATTTTGTGGAAAATGTTGAGATGAATAAAAAGGGAATTGCATATAATTTATTTTACGTTTTATTTTCATGTTCACTTGTGAATTGCAGTGTTGCTAAAGATGGTGTTTCATTTAATGTTCATTTTTGGCAAGGGTTTTTTTTTTTGCGGTTTTTGGCCCGGGCTGGGTTTGAACACGCCACGTCCTGCATATGGGGCTGGCGTCTTACTCCTTTGAGCCACAGCCACCAGGCTGGCAAGTTTTTTTATTAACTATGATATTAATGTTAAGTTAGATGTGAGGTTTATCCATGTAGTAAATTAGGACTATTTTTTAAAACTTATTCTTTTTTATGTTTCTTTCTTTTTCTAGAAGTTATTTTCAGTTTAGCTCTGCTCCACATGCCTCATCTTCCAGCGGGCTAGTCTGAGTATGGGTCTCACGGTCATGGCAGAGAAACAATAGCTGAAGCAAAAATGCCCAGCTCTTGCAACTGTCTGTAGCTGCCTGGCACATCTGTTCACATCCCATTGGTCAAAACAAGTTAGAAAGCCAAATGCAAAATTAAGGACTGGAAAAACACATGTTTACATACTTGGTTTATGTACAGATAGAGTCAATGTTATTCACACAAACGTGTCCTTCACCCAGACATTGTGCACTGTACCCAATAGCCGTGAATTTACCCAGCCCCCTTTCTCCTCTCCCTCCAGACTTATTTTCATTGAGACTTACTTCTGTATATGCACTTAAATGTTGATCAGTTAGTTCCAACTTGGTATTAAGTACACGTGTTTGTTTTGCCATTCTTGTGATGCTTCACTTAGAAGAACAGCTTCCAGTTCCCTTCAGTTTGTCCAAAAAAATGGCAATCTCCTATTTTTTTGAGAAGTTCAATCTCATCTCAGAAAAATGCGAGATTGCCATTTTTTTTAAATGACTGAGGAATACTCCATAATTTGCTTTTTAAAAAATGACTGAGGGATACTCCCTAATCTGCATGTACCCCATTGTATTAACCCTTCCATGTATTGGTGATCAGTTAAGTGGGTTGTACATCTTGATATTCATACATGTACCCACCTATGGAACTACCACCCAGATTCACATGTAAAACACTTCCTGAACCCAGAAGTTTCTCTTTTGCTTCTTTCTAGTTATTATCTTTCTCCCTCCACAAGGGAAACAATGTTCTACCTCTCACTATAGATGAGTTGTGCTTGTTCTGGAACTTATTATAAATGGAATCAGACTATAAATATTTTTGTGACTGAGTCCTTCAGTTCAACGTTTTACCTGTGTTGTTGAACATGGCAATAATTTATTCATTTTTTTAGGTTGTCTAGTATAATTATTCATTCTACCATTGATAAACTTTAGGATTATTTCCCAAATATTCTTGTCCATGTCTTCTGGTAGAAATGTAGTTCTTCTTTGCTTGAGTACATACCTTTAGGCAGAATTCCTGGATCACTGCGTGGATATGTGTTTAGCATTGGTAGATTGCAAGGAGTTTTCCAATTTATATAGTTTCCAATTTATAGTTTTCCAATCAGCAAACTAGAAGAATCTGAATCAGTTGACATTCTCGAAAACAATTGGTATAGTTAATCTTAAGTTTTGCAAATCTGGTGGCTGTGTAATACTATCTTATTGTGATTTATTTTTCACACCCCTGTAGAAATGATAGCGACCTATGCTAATTGGCCATTTGGACAGAATTGCTTGTTCAGTTCTACTTCCCTTTCTACAGGGTTGGTTGCATTTTTCCTCTATTTGTGTGCATTCTTTACATATTTTGAATGTGACCCCTTTGTATATATTGCATGTATTACAAATATCCTCTTGCAAAATGTTCTTTGCTATATCAGCCATTTCTTGCCACAATACTCCTGATTAACAGATAATAGCAAAGATCCAGGGTGAAGGAGCAATAGCATTTACTTAGCGTAAGGTTCTCTAGGTTTCAGATGATTTCTTGGATTTATGGTCATCTGGGGTAAACAAGGCAGCTCTGCTCTTCCTATCTGGACCCATTTACTTGTCTGCATTGGCCACATATTGACGGATCCTGCATGGCTGCAGTATTGCTCTACTCCACACGCCTCATCTTCCAGCAGGCTAGTCTGAGTATCGGTCTCATGGTCCTGGCAGAGAAACAATAGCTGAAGCAAAATTGCGCAGCTCTTTCAACTGTCTGTGGCTGTCTGGCACATCTGTTCACATCACATTGGTCAAAACAAGTCAGAAAGCCAAATACAAAATTAAGGGCTGGAGAAAAGACTCTAAAAAGTTTCATGGAAATGACTGAAGGACTGATGTCATTAACGCAATCAATTTGCCACACCTCCATTTTTACTCTGTTACTGGTGACTTTCGATGAATATAAGTTATTCATTTTATATGTAGTGTAATTTGTTGATCTTTGTCTTTATATTTAGTTACTTGTGACTGGTCAAGAAATAGGTGTTTACGCCAAGTTTATAAAGGAACTCTTCTAAAGGAACTCTTCTAATTTTTTTTTTTTTTTTACAAAAGCGTTCTTGTTTTATCCTGCAATTTTAGGTTTCTAATCCACTAAGAATTAATTTTTATGTAAAGCACTAAAAATAGAAACATGTACTTGTTCTAACATATTTGCTGGGGGAAAAAAACCTTTCTTTCTGAATAGAAAGAGAAAAAGGAAACTTTATAATGTATCATCACATCATTGGTTATGAGTGTTTCTGCTTCATAGAACTCTGTTCTTTTCTATCGTCATCTTTTTTGTCTAAACTTGAACCTATATGATACAGCCTTAATTAGTTTAATTGTATAATAACTTTCTATATTTAATATAGAAATCTTGATATTATCTTAGCCATTCTAGGGCTTTTGCATTTGCATATAATATTTAGAATCAACTGTCAGTTTTCACTAAAAGGTGCTGTGATTTTGACTATGAGTCTATAGAATCTATAGATTAATTGGAGAGAATGAATGTCTCTCCAGCATTGAATGCTATAATCCATAAACATGATGTATTTCAGTTTGTTTAGGTCTTTTAAAATTTCTCTTAGTAATGTTTTATAATTTTATGTCTTGCACTTTTTGCTAAAATTATTACTGAATACTTGATTTTTATGGCATTTCTTTTTTTTTTTTTCTGTAGAGACAGAGTCTCACTCTATCGCCCTCCGTAGAGTGCTGTGGAGTCACAGCTCACAGCAACCTCCACCTCTTAGGCTTGAGCGATTCTCCTACCTCAGCCTCCCAAGTAGCTGGGATTACAGGCGCCCACCACAACGCCCAGCTAATTTTTGATGCAGTTCAGCCGGGGCCGGGTTTGAACCTGCCACCCTCAGTATATGGCGCCAGCGCCCTACTCGCTGAGCCACAGGCACTGCCCTTTATAACATTTCTAAAAGAGAATTTTAAAAATTGAATATTTTTATTATTTGGTTTTAGTATACAACTGACTCTTAGAGTTTGACTTTATGTTCTCACACATTTATTTTATTAATTCTAATAGTTTATTGGTCCTTTTCAGATTTTCCATATACATTATCAAGTGTCCTGCAAATGTTGACAATATCATGTGTAATTTTGAGTTATTTGTATCATTTATTTCTTCTTGTCTTATTCCACATGTTAGAAACTCTAATACAATGTTGAACACAAGTGTTGATGGTTGAAATTAACATTACTATCTTTTTATTGACCTAGAGAGAAAATGTTCGATAATTTACCTTTAAGAATCAAATTATTTATTTATTTGTTTATGTATGATATCTTTTATAAGCTAAGAAGCTTTCTTTTACTAGTTTGTTAAAGAGTTTTTATTTAGAATGGTTTTTATCATTTAATATGGTCAGTTTTACTTGTTTTTAAATATTAAGTCAAACCAGCCTGAGTAAGAGCAAGACCCTGTCTCTGAAAATAGCTTGGTGCTGTGAGCACGTGTCTGTGAGCACGAGCTACTTGGGACACTGAGGCAAGAGGATTACTTCAGCCTAGAAGTTTGAAGTTTCTGTGAGCTATGAGGCCATAGGACTCTACAGAGGGTAAAAGTGAGACTCCATCACAACAAATAAATAAATAAATAAATAAAATAAAAAGGCAAAATTCAGTCCTTTAATAAATTCTACTTGGTCATGATGTTTTATTTTCTCATTGATGCTGAACTTCAATTTGCTAATTTTTGGTTAGGAATTCTGTTTCTGTATTTAGTTTTTTAATTTTATTTTCTTTTTACATTTTTTTTTGAGACAGAGTCCCACTCAGTTTCCCTGGGTAGAGTCCTGTTGCATCACAGCTCACAACAACCTCAAACTCTTGTGCTCAAGTGATCCTTCTTTCCTCAGCCTCCCAAGTAGCTGGATATATAGAGGCCTGCCACAATGCCCGGTTTATCTTTCTATTTTGAGTAGAGATGGGGTCTCACTCTTGCTCAGGCTGGTCTTGAACTTCTGAGCTCAAGCAATCCACTTGCCTTGGTCTCCCAGAGTGCTAGGATTACAGGCATGAGCCATGGTACCGGGCCCCCTGTATTTAGTTTTTATTTTTGTGTGTAAAATCTTTGTCCGGTTTTAGTATCAGAGTTACACCAGACACAGTGTAAATTTGTTCCATCTTTCTCTGTTTCTGAATGATTTGGTATGAGATTGGTACTTTAGAATTGTTATCTTCCTATTGAATGACCTACTTATTATGAAATGTCCCATTTTTCTCCTTTCCTTGAATTCTAGTTTGTTATCCTAGTCGGATGTTTGGTTTAATGCAGTGTTTGAGGATTTCTTTTTCATCCTTTCACTTTCAGTTTGCCTCAATCCTTATACTTAACGTTTGTCTCTTATAAATAGCATATAGTTTAATCATGCTTTTATATCTCATCTGAAAATCTTTGAATTGATTGTTTCTGCATTTGTATTTAATGGAATTACTCATGCAATTGACTTAAATCGACAATTTGTAATTGTCTATCAGTTGTTCCACTTGTTTGTTATTTTTTTGGTTTCCTTTGGATTAAAATTGTATTCATTTTTTATTAGTTAAGTTATACATCTTTATACATGTATTACCCTTTTAGAGATTGTCCTGCATACATAGTATCACAATATCATATCTAACATTTCATTAAGTTTACCTGAATATAATATTTTTACTACTTTCCCACCAAAGCAAGAATTTCATCAGTTTTTCCACTCAGATAATCTACAATAATCTCTGTATTTTAAGATCAGCTGACTAGCAACCTTAATGCCATCAGGATCTTTAATCCTGATTTGGCCTTTGCCTTGTAAGGTAACATTGTGGACCAATTTAAAGGGCCATTTATTCTGTCTCCAGAGGAGGAAATAACTGAAAAGAGACTGCCCACACCAAAAGGAGTGACATAAATTTGTTGGCAAGTTTAATTTACCCTCCCCACCCTTAACTACCCAATGGGATGGAGCATGTGAAAAAAAAAAAATAGATCATTTTTAGAAAATGAAGAAGTCGTGTTTCCTTTCTACATCTGTAGTATGAAGAGATTTTTATTTTAATGTATTCAGATTATAAGATGCAATCTAACAGCTTTCTTATTAATCACTGATTTAATAACCACTGCTTAATATAATTCTGGACTTATTCCATGCCTTGAGCAGAACACTTCTTTCTAATTCATCCTGGATGCTAAAACAATTTTTACTCAGGTGAAAATTATTTCATAGATGCTTGGTGACAACTTATCAGACGGAAGTGTTTATTTTTCTTTCTAAGTTTTCTGCTATTTCTTGAATATAGAAGAATAAATGATAGTAGTTATGTAGTATCATGTTAACTGTTCCTGAAACCTGTAGCTGTTTTTTTCTAATAGAATATTTCTCTTTCTTTGGTTAATCTACTTGAATTTTTCTTTTCTTTTGGGTGTTTGTATGCCATGATTTATTAGGTTATCTTCATGAAGTATAACTTTAATGAACAGTCCTAATTAAAACAACTGAAAAATGTACAAAAGAAACCAATTTTATAAATTAAAATCTGACTTTTTTTTTCTGCAGAGGATGCTCTCTCTCCTTCTGGAGGTCAATATAAACAAGATAACCATAACTATGCACTGGCAAGTATCTATTGGAAGTGTTACTGTGGACTGAGTGAGCTGTCAATAGGGCCTTTAAAATTCTTACCCTTTTTTATCCCATCAAGATAATCATTATTAAAGCACCGAAGGGTTGTGCATTTAGAATCAACACACAGACTGAAATTTTTAGCTGCAAATTTGTGGGCAAAAAAGCAGCCAGATGTTTATAGTCATTCTGATAATGAAGTGCATCTCATTTTGTTATCCGAATGTTTGTCATTGTGTAGACAGAGACAGAAACAGTGATTACATTATGAATATTTTCCATACTTATTAAAACTATGTTTTTTTCCCCCTAAGAATGAGTCACATTAGGAGTCTGACAAGTTGCTTAATTTGTTATTTTCACATCTTTCTTCCGAGTTGGAGTTTTTAATAGAATGCACTGTATTATTTATAAAGTTAACGTGATTGGCCGCCCTTTCACATTCCTGCAGCCGATTTGTGCAGGCTGGACTCTTTTGGTGAGATCACCATGATTATAAGTCTCAGGTTATGCGTTTGATCTTTGTAAAGAAGTTTGTCTTCTCCATCCTGGGAACGCAGATGGGGATCATATTATCCATACAGTTATCTTATAAATGAATGTCTTTGATCTTATGGGAGGAGGCCATAAATACCTTATCTGTAGTGAAACTCAACCAATTAAGAATATCCTGATGACAGCAAGTCAGAGCTGGATTTTTAATAAAGGGTAGGAGCATTGTGGGTAGAATTAACATTAACTATACACTGATTTGGGGGATATGCCATATCTAAAGTTGATGGCTTAAATTTCTAAGGTTTACTTCAGGCCTAGTAAAATTACTATATATAAGATTGTATTGCAAAATTATTTCACATTAAAGTTGCACATTAAAATTTAATAATTGCAGTTTGCATTTGTGGTATGGTACAAGAGAGACAGCAGAGACTGATACTAAAATACTGTGGAAATGCAGCATTATTTTCAAGTGCATTTAACAACTCAAACAATGGCATAGTGTTTCTAAGTAGGACGCCTAACTTGCCAGGTTTAATGAATGGTGCTACGTAAGGAAAAGTCTTCCTTATTTCTAGTATTTGTTTATTTACAAATACTTATTTGACTAAGGAGGCCATACATGGACCATCCACTAACCTCATTTATAAAATTAATATATTTGGCAAAATCCTTTCAATAACACTGAGGTTTCCAAGCAAATTCTCTGTGTTAGTGGAATCTAAATCTAGGGATATTAATGCAAGTTTGATCTTCTTTTGGATTTTTACTTGCCAAAAAGGATAACTAGCAATTAAGGATGACCTCTTTGAATTTTTACAGCTTTTTCTGTGCAATGTCAGATCAAAGACTTGAGATGACTAGGCAGAAGAGTTGCACATTCTTACAAAAAGAGAAAAAAAGGATAGCCACAGTTCAATCTGCATATTTATTTTAGTTTATCCATATATGTGTGTGTACCCATGCATGTATGTATACGTGTGAGTGAAAAAAAAGGGGAGGGAGAGGAGGTCTACATAATTTAATTTGATTAACCAGTAAGTTTTCTTGATTGACTTGAAAATTTAGAAAAACTGGCCTTTGATAGGAAAATCAACGAAAAGGTGAGGCAAATAGTTGCTTAAGTTTTGCTTTTTGTCTGAACATTTTTTGCAATCACTTGAAGAAGCATCTTACATTATATGTCAAGTAAATAATTTCAAGCGCTTTGATTTCAATGTGTCTAGAAGTTCAAGAATAAAAATGTAGTTTTTTTGTGTTAACTCTGATAGAACCTTGTGATTTCTCAGACTAGTTACTGATTTGCCTCCCCCATCCCTCCTACCAAAACCTGATTTTCAGAAAGTATAGATAAATGAGCTGCCCGTGTTTTTCTTTTATAATGCTTATAAAATTCAAAATCTACTTATACATATTTTATGATACAAACCACACATATCTTTGAAAACTGAGGACTATAAAATATGAGTTTATAATAACTATTGAGATTCTTTCTCTCCAGTATGGGTATATGTTATGTACACGTATCCACGTGGGTATAAACGAGTCCCTATTTCTCCTCCTGTAATGCACCTCCTGTAATGATGAATTCCATTCCTGACTAGAGAATCATACACTAAAATTCAAAATACACCAATAAATATAGGCAAACACTGGTGAAATTCTACCTTTCAGGAAATAATCAAAGCTTAAAGCTCAGCATTCTGATTTGAAGTAAGATGATATAAATTATGACATCATGAAAAAGTGCAGAGCTTCTGAGCACATCTCATTCTGATGATATTCTAAGTAGCTAGAAAACAAATGCAATTTTACCTGCAAAGACCTGAGCCAGAAATCTCTATTTCAAATGCTCATTTCCACATTTCCAATGTGGGTGAATGCCACAAGCAATCTAAATTGTCTTTACCTTTCAAGTTTACTATACTTACATATATTGGGTGGGTTTAATTCTATCCTCTGTTACACAATTGAGGTAGCCTCAAAGGAAACCCACAAACATCTATTCTTCCTGGTCATCCTATGCTGCCATTCTCTCCCTAGAAATTAATGCATCTTTATTCTGGATCGTGCCTTTTGATCTCCTGCTGCAGAATCGGCGGTCATAACAGCTATTCTGTTCATGAATATGTAAATGCCACGTGCATAAAATAAAAAAAAATTAGTAGGCAGTTTTCACCACAGACAGTGCCTAACTCTGTTTACCTAACACACCAAATGCAAAGGTTTAATTTTTCAAGCATTTTAAATCAGTGTTGCAAGGCATGATATAATTGTGTAATATGAAAATGCCTAAATGAGGCATATTCAGATGCTCATGATAGTTGGACTCTGAGTAAATCGGCATTAGGTATGGCTAAAGTGATGCGTGAAGAATCACTCACTCCTTCACTCTGATGCCTAGTGATACTGGGAAAATGCCTCAGGTCCTTAATAACCTTTTATTTGCTGACTTGGCTCCACCCTCATAGCTCACCCCAATAAATGACTAGGGTAATGTTTAAATTATATATTTAAACACACACACACACTCTCACTCACACACATACACTTTCTTTTGAAAGGGACAAATGATGGCTATATCCACTGAAGCATTCTGGAAGAAGCATTAAGCTCTAGGAAGAAAATAATTGGTGGATTTTATTACCGAAATAAGCAAGCATGTTCATGCATATTTTTATGGCATGCATGCCTATGCGCCATTCTGAGCAAACAGTGTGCTATTGCAGCTTGTGCGCGGTAATTAGGTTGATGCAATTACGGTGAAATAAAGGCAGCCGGACGATAATTTCACAGTGAATATTAAAGACATATGTGCCTTCCAGTGTACAATGAATGAACCTGAACTGCTGTCAGGGTCTAGGAGGACAGTGTGGCCAATGCACCTATTGTGTCCCTGCTGCAGAAAGGAGCCTGCCGATTGGCCACTGTCTGCAGCACATAGCCCTGGCTGGTTATAAAGGACTTGTCTAGGGGAGAGCCTGTAGGTACTCCATTGTCTGGTAAAGTTCATATGACTGCATTCTTTTTTGCAAGGGGGGTGGAGGGAGAGCGGGGAAGGAGGGGGGTGTCAGCTCAACTGTAAAAGCTTTACAGATTTTTTTTTCTTTCTCTCTCTCTCTGCCTCTCCATAGATCGTTTCTGTTTCATGCCCTGTCTCATTTTGCATAGCTAAAAGAGAATGCTAATTAAGATCCCTTGTCTTAAACTGAAAATAATGACTCGGCTGTAATTAGAAATCTGGTGAGAGTTTAAAATTCTAGTAGGGGACCAAAAACATCAGTTACGGTGCTTAGGAGGAAAATGAAGAATTATTTTTCTGTAATCAAGGTAAACACGGAAGAGGGGAGGGTCACCCCCATCTTTTTGACCAATTTTAACCAATGGTGTTCTACTGCAGATGAGAAGATACTGTATTTCAAAAACTATTTTAACCATCAAATTGAAAGAACACAAATCAGTAGCAATAGAAGCCTTCTTAATCCTCCTTAGGATGCAATTCAGATGAAAGAACTGCTTTTTTTTTCTTTCTATTTTTCTTTTTGTATGTGTGTGTTATAGATGGATCTGAGAACGCTGTCTGGGCTTGGTGCCAAGGGCTGGTATTTCACAGCAGCGACCGCCTCACAGACGAGCTGTGGGAAGCAAGAGAGAGACTCTCTCTTAGGGTGCCACTACTATGGAGACACAGCTGGGCTGAACAAGATTTGCTTCAAACGACAACAAGAGAGACAGAAAGTATCTGGTTCAACCGCTGCCCAAGCAGGCAGGCACCAGAAAAGCTAGCAGCCAATCCGGCCATGCTCGAAGCCAGCTCTGCAGCTCAGCCAATCAGTGACATCACTGGTGAGAAACTCATTTACATCATGCAGTAATGAACTTTGTTTAACATAGCCTTCTCCCTTTCCTGTTACCCCCCCCCTCTTCCATATTAGGACCTTCCATTAATTATTCTGCCGGCATAATTTAAACCGCTATGCAAAAATGTAGCTACATTCTGTCTGATAGCTTTTACCTGTTTTTCTTTCTTTCTTTTTTTTTTTTTAATTCCCCCATTGATGTCTGTAGTTGCTGACAGTGATTCTGGGTACAATTCTATTTTGTTTTGACCTTGCAAAATTATCTTCTTTCTTCTTAAAAATAATCTTAGAAAAAATTTAACTTTTGTTTGTTTTACCTGATTCCCCTTCTTATGAACAAATACAGGCTTTCTCCAAGTCTGGATTCAGCACTGTGGGGGGTCATAGAGAGTAAGGGGGTGCTTTGCTATGAAAGTTGCTGCAGCTTTTGCGAGGAGTTTGCTTCTAAGAGCTTCCTTTAATGTATTTAGATTTCATGCTGCAGTGGCCATTTTACGTACACTGCTTTATCCAAAAAGCTCTATGTGTGTCTGTCACATGGAGGAAAGTTCTACTCTTGATATATTTCATTCTCCACTGCTCTCAGCCGACCTTGTCATTTTATTAATGAATAGAACTGAGGGCATTTCTGGACAACTATCCCCCTTCCCATCTTAGCACAATGTACCTGATTTGCATCCTTTTAGCAGAAAAACTGAATACAAGAACCAGCTTGAAAAGAAGTTAAGGGACCAGCTTACATATGATTTCAGAATATATGGCAGGAAAGCAGTTTGCTTTTCAGACTGTGTAATATTTAACGTCTGCCTAACTGTTTCTTTAAGCATGCCTGATCTTTGTTGGTAATGTAATACGTTTAGAAATTTTATGGGGTTGTTATATAAGCAAAGTAGACCAAATGAAGTAATATTCATGAATAGGTTTATTTATCTGCAGAAAAGCTTTGGGAACACAATTTTGGCTTGCACATTCGAGTTTCATTTGTCAAGGATAGAGGCATTTGTTCTATAGATAAGTTACAGAGGTGGAACATGTGGCATGTGAAGATTTCAGGTTGCTTTCTAGAATCCTGAAGAGCAAAAACGGGTCACCCTTCAGTGCAATTTCTGTTAAGTCGTATCTTTATTGCATATGGGCATTAAAGGCACACAGATTTTTTTTTTAAGCAGAAAAGGTGAAATTTCATTGTCTTTTTTTTAAAGGAATATTTTGAATATAATTATTCAAAGACATGGAATTTTAAAACATAGACCGGGGTTTCATAGCGTGCATGATTCGTTTAAGAAGCTTAGAGCATGCAGTGATAGGCATAGTCAGTTTTTAAAGCAGGTGAAGGATTTAGATGAGAAAACACGGGCCTTTTAATTCACGAGGCATTCCATCATCCCATCATCAGTATTCAGGGGGCGACTGTCCTGAATCAGTCACGAGCTCCCCTGCTGCAGATCCTGTAATTTGAATCATGTGTAATAATATATTATCCTACTGGGGGCCTTCTTTCAGTAGGAGAATGGTTTATACATTCTCGTATAAGAGAACTTTTGGCTCCTCGCCGACTAATAGCCATTACTCACATAGGCAATCACGATCGTCTTCCTTAAGGAATAACATCTGCACAACTTCCTGAGCCAAAAAATCTGCAACCTCCCCCACATTATGAATTACGATTTCTTGGAATGGGGAACACTTGACGAGCTGAAGGAGAGAAATGGAAGGTTTAAAGGAGTGGATCAAAATTTTATTGAGCATAGCACATGGCAACAGCGCAAACCCCCATGCCATAGAAAGGATGAAGAATGGGGAGGAAAGGGGGCCAAAAATACACCTACATGTGTACATTTGATCTTTAGACACAGCTGAAATGTAGTGTGTTTTAGATGTGGCTGCCTCTGTGATTTTTTGTGGGCATCCTAGGGAGGTTCTTTAAAGGGTGTGGCAACATGGAGAAAGGGGGGGGCAGGCGGAGATGGTCATGAAAACAGAGGAATGGTCTCACCTGAGAAAGGAAACCCTGGCATTCAGCAAACTATTTTGACCTAGGTGTTAAAAATTCTAGCAGTGCCTCTGATCCTTTCTCTGGTTATGACCTTGATCACTTCATTACTGTTTTTATTTCTGATATGCAGAAAATGAAGGCACTGCCAGCTCAGAGATGTCTCTTTGTGTGGAATGCCTTCCCAGTTTTTAACAGTTGAAATCGTTCTTTGCTTCAAAGGCAAGTTTAAATGTGCCCTTTTCTGGGAAACCTTTCCAAATCTTCATGGCCAGAATCTCTCCCCTCTCCACCGTTTTTGTGCCTCTGTTATTGTACGTAGGACCACATGTGTGCATGCCTTTGCCACTAGACTGAAAGCCCCTTGGGGACAGAGACCACTTTGAATTCATCCTCCACCCTAGCACTAAGAATAATGAATTATGCTCTTACGTTTCAAATATTTGTTTTAATGAATGAGTTTTATGTATGTTATAAATTGCAGAGGGAGGTTTATACAAATTCCACGAATTGCTATTATTGTTGTCAACTGTTACCACCACATACCAGTTGATGTCAGCTTCACCTTATCAATGTTAAGCCTCTCATTTCACCCTTCATAATGAAGCTCAGAATAAAGGGTCCCCACACATTATTTTTCTTAAATAAACCTTTGTATGGAAATGCAATTCATTTTATTTGGCAAATATGGAATTAAGCTAACTCAGGCTGGTGTTTTAAAACGTAAAAGGTGAAATTTATGTAGATTAAAGCAGCTGTGATAAGCAAATTACAGTATCCAGCTCTACTGTTAATGATATGGAAGAATTAATTACTTGGAAGAGGTAAGCAATTAATGTTGAATATTGAAATGCTCTACAAAGCATAATAAATCAGGAAATATGGAATCTTGTGTCAGTGTTATAATTGATATATGTACTTTTAATCTGCAAACGAGTACAATAACCCTTTAAGTATATTTTTAGCTGGTTTTGATATAATTGGATTACATAATGACAATATATGGTTGAATTTATGTTACTTAACTAAGTTTTTACTGTGCTACTGGTAAGTGGAGATTAATCTCTTGGCAAACAATGATCTTTGTTCTTATTAATGTTTGCAAATTGATTTGAAAAATTCTATTTCTAACTGTTTCCCCTTCTATGGGATGTGGAGGGAATGAAATAACTAGGAAATATTCACAACTTTGCATTTATATCTGGGAAAATACAAGTTTTAGAGGTTAAAATCAGCTAATGTATTTTATAAAAGTCTTAGAAAGAAAAAGAATCCTGCCAAAAGTACGTATTTTCAAATTCCTGGGATAGCTGACATTGGTATCTAGAATTCAGAAAGATTGGTTCGATACTATTTATTTTTGTTCTACCAAGTAATCTTCACTTTCAAAATCATCTAGATAGGATTATGCAATTATATGGTACTAACATAAATTACAATATATTCACTTTTGTAATATAATACTGTATGTAGAATTCTCCCATATTACAAGGGGGGAAAAGGAAGCTGGATGTTATTGGGCTGCATTTTTCTCCACTATCCTACAGTAATCCAATCAGATACTAACAATAATTATTCCTATTAGTATTTTTTTTAAAAATGCTTTTAGTTTTTAACGATGTAAAGATGGAAACCCGATATCTGGGTTTCCTATGTGGTGGCTTTGAATTCAATTCACATGGATATTGAATCTTAATGACATAATTGGTTAAATAAATTTGGGTGGGATCAGTTTGAACTTTTTTAAACTAATGAATTGTGCTGTTATTCCTGACCTTTAAAAAAATTTTTTTTTGCTGAAGTCGCCATTTACCTAGCTTAGTATTTAAAAATAGAATTCTGGACTGTGTAAATACTGGGAGATAACTGGGTCCACTCAGGAGCAAATGTTCATCAAAGACAAAAAAAAAAATAGGTGTCTGTCTCAGCAGGTTGTGTTTAGAAAATTATATTTAAGAGTTCAGAGGGTGACTGAAAAAACGTGGGAGGCCTTAAAGAAAAACGTTACTTTACATCATGACTTGAGACACAGTAACCGAAAGACATTTGTGTCTGAAAAACATCGTTGTTTTTTCTAAATGTATTAAAGTCATGAGAAGAGAGAAATGATGAAGCAGTCCTCCTTCTGCTGGCACTTTTTAATATCATAATCATATGAATCTTAGTTCAAAATTAACTCTTGAATTAACAAGTAGGAATAAATCTTGGGACCTATGCTTATGTAACAAGACTGTTAAGTTTCTGATTGAGAATGACTTTTTTGTACGATGGCAAAGGAATAGATGATACTGGCTCAATGTTTGCATATTCGGGCATTTTTTCCTACATAACCCTTAAAACGTGATTGCACAATACCAGAGCCCTATCCAGTATAATTAAGTGTTTACTATCCATCACACTTTGATGATCATGTGTCTCATTGTCAGTGAACTGTTACATTGCTCTATAACTGGCTTCTGATCCAAGAGGACCAAAGGATATGTATTACTGGCTAACATACATTATCAGTAAAGTACTAGGTGATTGTAAAGCCATACTATTATTAAAATTTTGTAAGTTCGAATGACTTAAAAATGACTATTAGACTAAATGCTTCCATTTCTCTTTTCCTCCAGATAATTTACTTATGAAATATATCACCTATTTTATGAGATAATTAAAGCTTATTGATTGGGCAATTGCAGAATGTCCCTTTGTCCCATTAGACCTGGACAATTTGCACCTTTAAGGTAGCTCAGCTTTCTCACTCCTGGTTACAAATCTGTTGTCTATAACATCTATGGGACGTTAGAAGAGAAGAATCTTGCAGTCACTGACTGTGTAGTAATAAGTCACATGCCTAATGCTAGATTGTCTAGTTTTTATCTAGTGGTTAGGACGAGGGGGCTTAGTTGACAAGCTGTTGAATTTAAGAGGATTTGCTTAACTTTGGGAAGGCAAAGAAGAAAACGGAAGTGTGGGTAGTTTCTTGCCTTCCTTGATGAAACATTGTCTAGTTTCTTTTTCAATTTTCCATTTCTTTCTTTCTTTATTACTTTTTTTGGGACAAAGTTTCACTATGTCACCCTTGGTAGAGAGCTGTGACATCACAGCTCACAGCAATCTCAAACTCTTGGGCTTAAATGAGTCTCTTGCCTCAGCATCCTAAGTAGCCGGAACTATAGGCGCCCGCCACAATGCCCGGCTATTTTTTGGTTGCAGGCTATTATTGTTTGGCAGGCCCAGGCTAGGTTCGAACCTGCCAGCTCCAGTGTATATGGCTGGCCCCCTAGCCACTGAGCTACAGGCACTGAGCCCAATTTTCCATTTCTTTTTCAAACGTGTTGTATACTTACTATGTGCCAGAAACTGTGAAGGCAATATGCCTAGCCTGTTGTGAAATCCAGCTACAACATTGTTACTGATGATCATTATAGACATACTCTATCTATATCAATGTTTATTAATGAATAATTAGAGATAAACTGCTTAGTTTTGTTGCATAATTTATGGTCCCATCCCCTCAAAAAATCTGTAACGATAGTTTTGAACTCAAGATTCTCAAGTGAATGATACTATGCTCTACCCCACTTTACCTGTGGTTCTTCTATAATCTTGATGCCTAGAACTCCAGATAGTGCTCCTTGGAAGGGCTTAGGAATTCAGGATGAAGTAAGACTGTGATCTCTGTGCTTAGGGGACACAAGGCCCATTAATGTGGTGTAAAGACCTCATTAGTAATTTTTAGTAATTCATAATTGTGATTTGGCTTGTGCCTTGTATTATCCTTCTCTATAGTTAGAAGCTAATTATTCTTTCCCCCCCGAGATTGCATACTTTCAAGTTACTAATAATTACTTCTTTGTAGGCAAGAATAAATTAAAGGTCAATGTAGCAGTTTCTTTCACTAATTTTTGGACTCACTGTGAAAGTACATTAATGGTAAAGTACCTAAAGTATTAATATTTATGTTCAGAGTATTAATTTGTACACTTTGAAAATCAGAGATAATGATAAGGAAAACTATAGGGCTTACTACTTAGTGACCATTTAACTCCATGGGGCAGTGGAGTAGTGTTTGGAAGCACAGAACCTCTGGACAAATGCTCAGTCCTCGATCTAGACCCCGTTACCTAGTAGACACATAACTTTGGACAAGTTGCATAACTTTTCTTGCCTTGGTTTTCTCATCTTTACTTACCTTAGAAGATTTTGAGGATTCTGTACATTTTTGTAAAGGATGGTATAAAAAAGTATATAAATTCCCATTCTCTGTTCTTCAAACTACAGAATATAGTTGAACAGTGTGTGTGTGTGTGTGTGTGTGTGTGCATTTAAATACATATTAACACAGTATAGTTCACTGTTGAATCAGAGATGTGTTTACACTTATAGAACTCTTTCTGAATTAATTCTACACATACTCTTCAATTTTTTCTTATATTTAAACAAGTTATAAAAACCATGGCTATAATATAATTGTCAGTTTTATCCTATAAAATATTGGTTTTATTTAACAATTGTTAAAAAATACTGCCTGACATTTGAATAACAGTTATGTTTTACAATTACAGTCAACTCATAATATTTAGTCTATTGATTCTTTTATTCTCCTTTACTGGTTGGATAGATCAGGAGAAAGAAAAAGCAAAAGGTCCCCAAGTCATATATGAAAACACATGAAACTATTTTTTCTGAATTTTGCAGAGCTCTGTAACAGAGTTAATATTTCAGTGATGATGCCCTAGCATAACCAGAGGCCAGATTCCTGATCAGCGGCATTTTTATAGAAGTATAATCCACAGTCCAAGTGGCTAATGGTCAAGAATCAGATGCTTGGTGCATATTATGCTCAGGAAGAAAAAAATAGATTCTAATCAGAAGATCTTGCTCAGAGCCTTGTGTTGCTGCCCTAAGCCTCACTTTTATTGTAAATGGGGATAGTAGAGACTACCACCAAAGATAATTATGTGCGCTAAAAAAGAAGACCCATGGATTAATGTTAGGTTTTCTCTCCTATATGTTTTATAAAGCCTGTACAAGTGCATATTTAAAGGTCAATGGCAGCAATAGGATTTCAATAAAATGCTGGCCTCTCAGCATAGGGAGTCCAGTGTGTTCTGTAGAATAGAGAATGACAAGATTGCTTCTATTTACATGTGTAATCAAAACTGCCATTAGTTCCACCAATTTCAGGGGATTGTGAATGCAAGTTAATTAAATAAGATTGCTTTCTTTACCTGGGAATGGCTGAGACTGAAGACAGGTACATTTTTAAAGAGAAATACACTGGCTGCTTGTGCTTGCTTGCACACACCACACTCTCTCTTTCTCATCCTCTCCCACTCTCTCTCCATCTTTATCTCTTCCTCTTTCCCTCAGAGAACCTGACATGTTTGGGTAGAGAAGATAATCAGAACGTATTTCTAATGACTGAGACATAAGACTATTTAAAGGCATACACAGTTTTGATCAACGAATTGTCAGGTATATAACTAGAGTACAAAAATCATATGCTACAGTTAGCATAACGTTGGAACACCTTTGTAATAATTTTACGATGTTTAAAAATTTTATCTCATCTATTAAGATTCATTACTACTTCCTTCAAGGTCTAGCCCTGCATTCACAACAGTGTCAGTAGTGAAGATGGTGATTAAATGAATATTGCCATATTATCTTATAGGTGTAGCTATTGATTAAATCATGTATATAAGAAAAATGATAAATCACACATTCTCTTTTGGGTATCTTCTAATAATGTTGTTTTTTTAATAATGCCTGATACCCTTATATTTAGCAGCAATTCACTAATGTCCTGTTAAATGTCACCAGAGATGGTCCTGGATATCATTGCAGGGCATTAGAATCTATTTAGCTTTCCAGTTCATGAAAACTATTTATTTTGAAGTGGAGGTTAACTTCATCATAACATTTCCAATCCTGATGGTTTCAGATTCTTTAAAAATTTCATTTACTTTCTTTTAGTTTTTTTAACTTCTGTTATTTAACTGATTTTCTAGAATTGACTGGCTGAGGTTTTACCATTGTAGAAATGTATCCTGTCTCTAGAAATAGCCTTCATTGTGAGAGCTGATGGAGAGACATGTATCCCATTTCCCCAGGAACATTTCTATTATGGTTTATGCTGATGTGCTAGGGTAATTATTGATGGTTTCCTTTTATATTTTCAATAGTGACCCATTTAGATTAGAAATTATGTGGCCAATCTATATTATAAAATTAATTTCTAAGTTTTGGGATAAGACTATATTTTCAGATATGAAGATCTGTTGTCTTCTAGAGGGTATTTGTAGTTCGCAGGTGATGCCACCTGAGTTTTGGTTTTGCAGATATGGTCACTACAGTGACATAATTTCATTGATGTGTGTATGCGTATGTAAGTCACTGTCAATTTAAACTCACTCATTTGAGCATCTGATTTTGTTAGCACTCTGATCTAGACTAATAGCAGGAAGGAGGTCAGAATCTCAGTTCATTCAACAAACGTTAGTTGGGCATTATCAATGTGCCAGTCACTTCCATGAGAACTAAAGGGCACAGCAGTTAAACAAATAGACAAAGTCCCGCACACTCATAAAACTTGTATTCTAGAGTTCCATAAAATGTATGGTAATGCCATATATTTTATACTTTATGCCAATAAGATTTTTCTCTTTTATACAGATTCATTCAAGAAAAGGAAGTCTTCATTTAAAGCCTGTTTTTATTAAGTCTACTTCATGATGTAGGTTGGCTTTATACCATGAATTCTTACTGGGCACATTCTTTCTCTCACTTATTCACTTACCTCGTGTCTTAGGGTGTCCTGGGGTTGGTGGTGCCAGTCACCTGTGATTCTATGTTTCAAATTAGTAAAGTAGTAGTTCAAATAACCAAACTTCTAGTATACTGATATCTTTCTGTGTCATAGCTAATCTGTAAATGTACATTAAAAACTTATGATCTTATATTCCTTGAATATTTTTTTCTCACTGAGGGCAGGTATAGTCTTTTTTTGGATCTGTTATATAATTGTGCTTTTTAATATATCTTGGACCTTTTTTAATCCTTTCTCTTCTGTGGAAGCACATTTTCTTTTTTTTGGCTCTTCATTAAGCTCATGAATATTTCTTTTTTAAGCTCATGAATATTTTAAAACTATAATGACTTATGTGTGTAAAGGAGATAATCAGTAATTTACGTATTAGGAATACTTATTCCAAATGAGAACAATTGTATCATAAAATCAGAACCACTTAGAGTTTGAGGTAGACTTAAGATAATTTTTTAATTCCTTTATTTTTTTAAATGTACACAGAATAAGTGTAAAAAGTGATTCTCAAGGTACCCAAATTTACAAAGCAGTTTGTGGCAGACTCAGAAAAAGAACAAATAATATTTTAATTTAAATTTTAAAATTAATTCTGATTATAAAAACAGAATTTTATCTGTTGTTAATTAGAAAAAAATGAGAGATATATGGAAGAAAATTCAACTGTATGGTTATCTTACTATATATAAATTATAATGACTATTAAAAAATCTGGAAACACACACATCTTTTGATAATATTAAAATATCACTCTATAAACAATTTCATGTGTTGGTTTAAAGCACTAAGAGACTAAACATCATGAACATCATGTGGGATACGAGGGAGGTACCTATGGATTAAACATAAAGGAAAAAGGAGTTTATAAGATAGGTGTACAGAGCTAGATAACTGGATTGTTTTGAATGACAAATTTAGAAATTATATGAGATGATAGATTATGAATGTAGAGCTAAATATGAATACAATATGAATACCTCAGTGTCATTTCATAAAAATAGGTGATACAATGTGATAATGCCATCATAGAAGTGGACACTGTCTCTTGCTTTTGGAGGGTGACATCTCCACGTAGTTTCTGTATTGTATCCTCTCCTGAATTCTCAAGGAACTGGTTCATTGATAATTCTTCTTTCTCTTGTATCATCATTTTCCTGCTGGCATTTAAAAATGACTACTTTTGACCCATCCCAAATGACCAGAAAAACAAAACAGTAACAACCACCTCCCATAAACCTGTTTCCTCTTACATCTGTTACTTATACGCATGGATAGCCTGTTATTTGCCAGGAATTCAGGAGAGCTGGGGAAGCATTCAGACTCACTTGGGACAAACAGTGTAACTTCTCTGTACCACAAGATGACTTGATAGTCTTACGTTTTATAAGACATAAAATAATGTTAAAAAGTGATAGTTATTTTAAGTACTTTGCGATACTTCTTTCACCTGTAAAATTAAACAAATTTAAGGGAGAAGAGAGAAAACACTCTTCATGAGCTACTCTTTCATTACTATTTTTGGGGAGTTCTAGATCAGGGGTCCTCAAACTTTTTAAACAGGTGCCAGTTCACTGTCCCTCAGAGCATTTGAGGGCTGGACTATAACTGAAAAGAAAACTATGAACAAATTCCTATGATGCACACTGCACGTATTTTATTTTGAAGTAAAAAAACAAAACGGGAACAAATACAATATTTAATATGAAAATAAAAAGACACCCCCTATCTGCAAAAAAAAAAAAAAAGACCTCCTAACATCAGAAAGAAAAGGCCCCCTATTAACCACAAAAAAAGGCCCTACTAACTGCAAAATAAAAAAAAAATAGACTTCCTAACTTCAAAAAAAAAAAATCCTAACTTTTTCTTACCTCGGTCCTCAGGCAGCAGCAGGCTCTGCACAGGCAAGCTGGTGACTTGTCTGATCAAGACTGAGAGGAGGAGTCAAGAGAGAGAAAGAGAGAGAGAGAGAGAGAGAGAGAAGGAGGAGAGTCAGAGAGTGTGGTGCACATTCCACACATGCGCACTGTGGCTGGGATGAGCTGGCTGCTAAGCAGGACACGCATCTTGGGCAAAAACACTCAGTGGGCCGCATGTGGCCTGTAGGCCATAGTTTGAGGACCCCTGTTCTAGATTAACTCTAAATGTGTTTTTGACACAATATAATTACACTTTCCAGCCATGAACTCATTTCCATTTATTTTGAGGTTCAGTTCTTATGCAGGTTTCCAATGGCACAAAGGAGATGGCAGGACCAAGTTATTTTAAGTAATGATCAGGGAAATATCTATTTTTAAATGAAAGAAGCTCTTTGTGCTTTTGAGCACAGAACAACCTGAAGTCCATCTGTCAAATCAAAATTATTTCAGTCCAAATAGAAATCAGAAGATCCTCATATCAGAATATTTCTGATCTGCTGCTAGCTGTGCCACTAGCCATTTGTGTGACATTGGAAAATAGTCATTTATTGGTTTATCCATTTATATGAAGGACAGAAGACCAAATCAGGTCTTTCAACATTTTTCCATTTTAAAGTAGAATCCATTCCTAAATGAAATTGACTCAGAAACCCAAATTATAAAACAGAAAAAAGTGTAACTACTCTGACTGTGAGGAATGAGACTTTAGAACCCTTCTCTTTTATTCCTCCTGTACTGCCAGGGATCCCCAGCATGCCTTGCTGACAGCCTCAGAACTTCAATAAAACTGTTGGTGTGGTAATAGCTTAAACTACCTAGAGTTTGAAAACTAAACTGGTATATTTTTGGTTTTGTTTTTGCGCTTTTTTTTTTGTCAGCAGCTAATAAATTAATGTAAGTTAAATTTCCACTAGATGGCAGTAGATCAAATCTTTGTTCTAATAGTTTCAATCTTGATAATCTTCATTCCAAAATATAAGCACATATTTGGACTATTTAGACACATTTTCAAATAATTCCATCACCTTATATTTTACACATTAAAATTCTTTTTCAACTTCTCTAGTTTCATTTGGTGTCTCGTTTTCAAGACATTGTGGAACTATTGGTTAGTTCAAATAGTCTTTACAATATCTGGTACAATGTTACTTGTTCTGGTGGTGGGAATTTTTTTTAAAAAAATTGTACATCATTCAAATAAATATATACTATTTACATGAATATATGAAGTTATTAGTAATATGCACTTGCTTTCTCAGCTCCATTGGAAGCCTAACCTTTAACTCAAAAGTAATGGTGACCTGGCTGCTCATTCTTTTCATTTCATAACATCTACTCCCTTCCACAGCACTGAAATACCAATGGTCCTATTAGCCTGTATAGTGTCTACCACTGACTTTGCAGGGAGGAGTTGCTTTCAGATTATTTTAGCTTAAGAGACTCCATGAGAAGAATAACTAGGGAACACAGGAAGCTGCTCCATGCTTCTAAGGTTGAAGACACAGTGGCCTCATGAAGAGCTAGAGAGAAACCTTCCTTTGGGATTCAGCGCAACTTCTGGGAACCCAGCAGCTCTGATAATCTCATTCCAACAGCGAGCAATACAGAAGTTACCTTAGCTCCTCCTTTGGGGCACCACTTATTTATAATCCCTATGAAGGAAGAACTGATTGAGTCACTTTGTTGTAGTTTTATGTAGATTACCCCTTATGAACAATCTCTTGCTAAGTATCCCAAGACCTGCCTACATCCCACAAAGGACAATTTATACATTGCCATAGTGAATATAAAAGGTCAAAGTTTATGCTTATTTTCCAGGTGAAATTAGTTACAGTTTCCCATTTTACACTCAAAATTACCCTAATCTGAAAGCTGTGTTACATGATTACCTGAACCCGTAGTCATCTTTGCCTTGAGAACTAATTTCTGCTCTTCAGGCCAAGGTCATGTGGCATAAGACTTGGTGAATGTAAAAAGAATTGGCTGATGCTACATTCTTAGGAAGCAGCTGTGGGGTACAGGCTTTTATAGTTATGTGAGCTGTCAATTATATAGTTCTTAGAGTGAAAGAATTGAAAGCTAACTTTAAATTCAGGTTTCATCCTTATTGGTTCAATTTTATCTATCAGAGACAATCTTTTTCTAATGTATTATGGAAAATAGAATATGATTTTCATTATTAAAGAAAAGAATTTAACTGGCTTCCCAGTATTACATTATAAATATCAGAGAAAATTTCAAAATCAGAGCTCCAGAGATGGTTAGTCACAATTTGTAATGCATATGTACTAGATTGAGTCTTTTAATTATCATTCTTAATTCACGTTTCAACCAAACATATGAGAAGTAGTTATATTTCTATCTTAATCTAATAGCTCAAAATTCTCTCAATCATATTGTTAGATTCTTAAATACACTTTCTCCCACATTAGTCCTCCATCATTTTAAATGAATATAGTTGAGATAGTGAATCATGAGTTGTAAAGCCTTTTTATTGCCCAGATTTATAATGAACAAAAATTAAGAGACTAAAATTTTCAACCCAAGGAAGAGGAGCCTGACTTAGATCATTCTTCAGAGTGTGAAGATTTTCTTTTAAAAGAGGGCTGTAATGATCTTTTTGCCAATTTCCATACAGGACACAGAAAGAGAGATGAAATTATTACTTGAGACATTTTGTTTAATATAACTTCATGAATCCTGGAATGGGCTCCTGAAGACATGTGTGCTAAGTTTTTTCTCTAGAAATCTTCATTTTACATGTGGTATTTTGGACATCATTACACTGAATTGGAGGGCAGGGCCAGTATAGTCTCACAGTAACTATATCACTTTGAGTAGATAAGTGTAAAAACAGCTATCTGTTTGGCTGAAAACCTCATATACTTTTCTGAAAGATTCACTTCTGTTCACTAAATCCCATTTTATTTTCCTTCTGTGTACAAAGAAAAAATAAACTTCTTAGCCTCTGAGAAGCTGGGTGTAATCTATGCCTAATTTTGGCCAGGGAAATGTAATCAGAAGTCGTCCGAGGCACTTCTGGGACTCAGAGAACTTGCGCCAGTCCTTCTGCTCTTCCTGCTGTAACGGGGTTAGGTGTTGAGTTGGCCATGCCCCAAGGGGGAGCCTGTGGATTCCCAAGACTGTTTGGAATGGAAGTGGACTGCACTGAAGAAGCATAAAGTGAAGTAGGCTGAGTACTAAGTGAAGAAGAAAGACTTTCATGTCACAAGTCACTGACATGTTAGGATTCCTTTGTTACCATCATGTAACCTGAACGTTCCCAACAAATATAGGGAGTATATAAGGATTAGTTTTAGAACTTGAGTTTATTTTTCTGACTTAGCTTAGACCTAGCCATACTGAGATTCTTTCAAGTAAGTACTGAGTGAAACAGCTCATTACTTCAAAGTCCAAATGATAAGAAATTAGACCATCATATAAGTCATTTTAACTGGCCTGAATTATGAGAAATAATTCAGAATTTGTAGGATTATTTTATCCTGCAAATATAATCTGTAAATCCTTACAATAAGAGAAGGAAACATTTGTAGTAGTTTATAGTTTGTGATTCCAATGATCCACTTATGATTTTAGAGTTCTGTTATTTGTGAAGTAATGGTGTTGTGGAACTAGAAAAAGAATTAATTTCTAATTAGTTAATTTCCCTAAAGGGAAAATTATTCCCTTTAGGTTTCTATGACACATAAGGTCTTTCAACATAAGAACACTTGAATATTTGCCTTATAAATACGGTAATGATATGACTTGGTTTCTTTGGGGGTCTAAGTTCGTGCCTGTCTCATTACGATTCTTAATATGCTCTCTCTCGCTCAAATATTATACTGAATTGGATGATAACCTTGTATCATATGTCCATGTGGCTAGAATGATCAGTGACAGTTTGGAAAATATGTATGTGGTGCAGCTAAATTTCCTTCTTTCTCAGTTCCATGAAACACAATATTGCATAGAAATAACATTATATGAGGATGTTAGGTGCCCAGGCCAGCCCACACAAGATTTTTAAATCTATCACTGAGTTAAAATATAGTGAATTATGAATGAAAATAAACACTTATAGGTTTTTGTGGATTGGTTCAGGAAATTAATCATCATGTACATAAAACACTGCATTAGACGAAAAATGTGGTCTGGTTTCCAATAACTAACTTACTAAAGAGCTTTAGAATACAGCTGCCTTTGTCATTTGGGCATGAACAGAGGTTTTTAAATTCATCTTTTATTATCAGTAGTGTTAGTATTTTACTTTTGTATTATGGAGAATTATGAACATATCAAAATTAGTTAATAGTGTATCAAACCACCATGTAGCTACCCCAGCTAATGGTAATTTCTGTCTCTATCTCCATCTAATTTTTTCCTCCTCTATTATTTTGAAGTAGATCCAGACATACATCATTTTATCTTTACATATTGAGAAATAAAAGTTCTCTTTGATAAATATAGTTGTAGGTGGTTTCCATCCAATAGTAAATGTTTAAGAAATACTTGCCAAACTAGGTTTATGTTGAAGTTTAGCTTGCCAACATTTAACTGAGTTCAATGGACATTATCTCTTGAAATAACAGCCTCCCAATTTCACCATTATCAGAGCAAATTACCTTTAAATATTCCAAAAGTAAACTCTAACTTTCTCTTCAGGCAATTTGGAGATATACGTACACACTGCAATCCAGAGATCAAGGAGCTGTGAAGATGTGTTCAACAGTTGTGTCCCTTTGAAATTTTTTTGCTCTGACACTTCAGATAACAGTATAACTTAGCTTTCCTGGGAACTGAGAAGCCTCGTCTTCAAAGTAAAGGTGAATACCCCACATTGACAGGTTAACTTCAAGAAGGTAATTCTAATAAATGGAATTTAGGGAGCAAATGTTAAGAGAACTGAAAAAAATCTCCTTTATAGGCGTGTGTATTGAGACTGGGAAGCAACAGTGTGTTATAAACAGTTTCTATATCTTTTCCAGAACTTTCCTGTCTAATCGTTGGCAAACTTAATAGGATTCGTAGGAAAGGAAGATTATTCCCTTTTGTGTCATACTTCAGAATATAACTAAATCATATTTCTTCTTTGTATAAAACGAGAAAAACCAAACCAAGTTTTTAAAATTTATCAAATATGAAGTTGAAAGAAAAAAAGGAAGGAAATCTTGGTCCAGGTTGTATTTTTAACAAAGTTAGAGAAATCTATAAGATTACATCATGTTGTTTATATATTCTACCAATTTCCTAGAACGCACTGTCTAAACATAAGTATGTTTGTATTTTTATTTAAATGATATGAAATGATTGAGAAAGTTGAACTGGTGTGGTTTATTGGGAAGGGAGGACATTAGAGGTAGGATTTATCGTAACCGAATCGCTGGTCTTTCGGGGGCGGTTCTTGTGTCAATGGACATAGGTGGCATTGAACTTAATTAAGCATTTGATTTAGATGCCAGCGGAGGAGTAAGCAACATACTCAAAGGAATCGTACTGTTTCCTCCATTCAGTCGCCGCTTAATAAAGTTATATTTTGGTTCATTAATGATGTAATGAGAGTAATTTAACCTATAAAAAGACTGTCAGTATTAAGTGGGCTCACCTATGTAAAGATTTTTAAATCAGATTTATTTTCATGTTTCCACGCAATAAAATACTCAAATCTTAAGTATATAATTTGTTTCTTTGGCAAGTGCATACAGTCAGGTAACCAACTCCATAATCATGAAGGAAAACATTTTTATTACCTCCAAAAGTTCTCTCAAATTTCTTTGCAGTCAACTGCCCTTCCGCCACTCACCTTCTGCAACTACTTATAGGTGGTTTTGCACTCTGAAATTTTATATAACTGGAATCATACGCTATGTAGTCTTTTTGTATCTGGTTTTTTAAAATCAGCACAATGCTTTTGAGATTCACCTATTTATTGCTGAGTAGTCTGTATTACGTGGACATATGTCAGTCTGATGGACATTTAGATTGTTTTCAGGTTGGGGCTGTTATGAGCCATGCTTCTGTGAATTTCAAGTGCAAGTCTTTGCGTGGACATAGTTTTTATTTTTCATAGGTAAATACATCGAAATGGGATTGCAGGATTACATGTTAAATTCATGATGAACTTTTTAAGTAACTTACAAAGTGTTTTTACTTTAAAGTGTCTGTGCCAATTGCAGTCTCACCAATAATGTAGCAGTTCCATGACCCCTCCAACACTCAATATTATCATTTTTAAAAGTTTAGGCCTTTAGTGTGTGAGCAGTGGTATCTCATTGTGGCTTTCATTGGCATGGACCTGGTACTAATAATTGTAACATGTTTCCTTATGCTTATTTCCATTTGTCAATTTTGGGGCACGTGTCTGCTGAAATCTTTTGCTGCATCTTTTTTTCTTCCTTTTGGTTTTAAGAACTCTTTAAATATATATGATTTAATTGTTTACCATATATATTTCTGTAGATGTTGCAGTCAGTCTTTAGCATGCCTTTTTATTTTCTTAACAGTGATTTTTGAAGAGTAAAAAACTTTAATATTGTAGATCATTACAATTTGCCAATATATCCACATAGTGAAAAATGTGTCATTTAAGATTTACAAAAGCCAATACATATGAAGTTTTTATTTTCTTTGTTCTATCCAGTCCGTCTTAATTTTTTTAGCTTAAGTTTTCACTATTTTGCCTTTTCATCACACATTACATAATTGACCAATGCTGAGCTTAAAATCTGCTACGAGCCTTGTCATTTATGCTAATTTTACTGTGTTCTTGCAATTTTGTTTCTCAAGTTCTTCTAACTGAATTTTATATATTTTTTCCATTGAAGTTCATCTTGTCAAATTTAAATCATTGTTCTGATTACTAAACCTAAGTAAGCCTTCACCCTTTCATGAGAGAAGCAATTTTGGGGTCTGTCTTGTCACCCTTCTTTAAACTCTTCTCTATTGCTACTTCACAGTACTTAAATGTATCAAAATAGAAGACTAACTCTGGCAGCACACATCAGAAATGTCTCCTTGGTTGCCTATTGGTCTCACACTCCTAGGAATGACTAACCTTTATACATTATATATGTTACCCATAACCCAGACATTTATCCATTACCCAGTCCTTTGTACATAGGGAAGATTATTTAGCCACTTATATATTTGCTTGTGTAAAACAGTGTTGCCATTGAATGGATGAACAGCTATGTGGTTTACTTGTGTAAATTAGCTATAAGTTTTTTCTCACTTTTTATTTCTTTCTTTCTCTTTTCTTTTTCTTTTATTAAATCATAGCTATATACATTAGTGCAATCATAGGGTACAATGTGCTGGTTTTATATACAATTTGAAATATTTTCATCAAAGTGGTTAACATAGCCTTCATGGCATTTTCTTAGCTATTGTGTTAAGACATTTCTATTCTACACTTAGTAAATTTCACGTGTACCCTTGTAAGATGCACCATAGGTGTGGTCCCACCAATTACCCTCCCTCCACCCATCCGCTCCCCTCCCTTCCCTGCCCTTTCCCCTTTCCCCTTCTTCTTGGGCTATACTTGGGTTATAGCTTTCATATGAAAGCTATGAATGGGTTTCATAGTAGGTTGAGTACATTGGATACTTTTTCTACCATTCTTGAGATACTTCGCTAAGAAGAATATGTTCCAGCTCTATCTATGTAAATATGAAAGAGGTAAAGTCTCCATCTTTCTTTAAGGCTGCATAATATTCCATGGTGTACATATACCACAATTTATTAATCCATTCATGGGTTAATGGTCACTTGGGCCTCTTCCATGACTTAGTAATTATGAATTGGACTGCAATAAATATTCTGGTACAAATATCTTTGTTATAATATGATTTTTGGTATTCTGCATATATACCTAGTAGAGGAATTGTAGGATGGAATGGCAGGTCTATTTTTAGATTCCTACGTGTCCTCCAAACATCTTTCCAAAAGGAACGTATTAATTTGCATTCCCACCAGCAGTGTAGAAGTGCTCCCTTTTCTCCACATCCACGCCAACATCTCTGGTTTTGGGATTTTGTCACATAGGCTAATCTTACTGGAGGTAGATGATATCTCAAAGTAGTTTTGATTTGCATTTCTCTGATGATTAAGGATGATGAGCATTTTTTCATGTGTCTGTAGACCGTGTGCCTGTTGTCTTTTTTTTTTTTTTTTTTTTTGTAGAGACAGAGTCTCACTTTATCGCCCTTGGTAGAGTGCCGTGGTGTCACACAGTTCACAGCAACCTCCAACTCCTGGGCTTAGGCGATTCTTTTGCCTCAGCCTCCCGAGTAGCTGGGAC